>JASSZA010000200.1:2070000-2072500 GCA_031835075.1 Saguinus oedipus
AGAGGGCGGTCCCCTGCCGACCCCACACCCGGCCCCACCTGCCCATCCCCGCACCGGCCGGAGCCCACCACCTACCCCCGCTCCGGAGAGGAGGAGGAGGAGGAGGGGGAGGGGCGGCCGGGGCGGGAGGATGGGTGGAGGGGTCGGGAGGAACGGGGGACGGGAAAGATCCGCCGGGCCGCCGGCACGGCCGGACCCGCCGCCGGGTTGAATCCTCCGGGCGGACTGCACAGACCCCACCCGTTTACCTCTTAACGGTTTCACGCCCTCTTGAACTCTCTCTTCAAAGTTCTTTTCAACTTTCCCTTACGGTACTTGTTGACTATCGGTCTCGTGCCGGTATTTAGCCTTAGATGGAGTTTACCACCCGCTTTGGGCTGCAATCCCAAGCAACCCAACTCCGGGAAGACCTGGGCCCGGCGCGCCGGAGGCCACTACCGGCCTCACACCGTCCACGGGCTGGGCCTCGATCAGAAGGACTTGGGCCCCCCATGAGCAGCGCCGGGGAGTGGGTCTTCCATACCGAGAAGCTTCCACCTAGGGGCGGGGATTCAGCGCTGGGCTCTTCCCTGTTCACTCACCGTTACTGAGGGAATCCTGGTTAGTTTCTTTTCCTCTGCTGACTAATACACTTAAATTCAGCGGGTCGCCACGTCTGATCTGAGGTCGCGTCTCGGAGGGGAGGAGACAGGCCCGGCGAGGGGAGGCGCGAGAGAGAGCCGTGGCCGACGGCGGGGCGACCGGAGGGAGGAGCACGAACCGGGGACGGGGCAGACGCCACACCATGCCACACAACGCCCGGCCCCGCGACTCACGGGATGGGCACGGGGACGCGGCGGCACCACCCCGCCCCGACGCATAAGCCCAGGGCGGGGCCCCATGCCGCACGACGTGGCCGCGAACCGGAGGGAGGCACGCGACGGGCAGAGGACCACGCGGCGTCCCGCTGGTCACCGTCCGGGGCACGCAACCCCGGGAGCGCGGCCACAAGCGTGGACGTGAGGGCCGCAGGGCGGGCTTCGGGCCCCAGATGCACGTGCGTGTGCGTGGTGGGGACGGGCAACGGGGCGAGGAGGGGCACGCCAGACGGCGGACGGGGGGGCGGTCCACGGGGAGCGGCGCTCGGCTGGACGCCGGGCCGCCACCGGGGGCGGATGGCGAACCTCGGCGACCGGAATGCGCTCCCTGCTTCCGGGCCACCCCCGCCCTCCTCCCAGACACCATCACCCCCCCACACACGACCCTCACCCACCGACGACCGACGATGGCACGGGGACCTTCCACCCGGCCCGGGCCAACGAACGAACGAACGCACCCCAGACCTCTGAACCGCATGCGGCGCGAGGGAGGTCCCGAGCTGGGAGCCCGGGCCACGACGACGACGGTGGCGGCCACGGGAACTCGGCCCGAGCCGGTTCCCTCTCTCCCCTTTTCCCTCTCGTGGGCGGCGGCGCCCCCTCCTCCTAACTGAGCCAGCCGGGCCCCCTTTCCCCGACACCCACACATGGTCACGGGGGAGTGGGGCGGAGGTGCGGGGCGGAAGAGGAGGGCGGGCACCACTGGGTCTGCACTTGGGGGGACTAGGGCCTGGCCGGGCCCTGCAAGGGAACCCCCAGCCGCGCACCCCGAGGCAGCCGGAGGCGCACCCCAGGGGCGATTGATCGGCAAGCGATGCTCAGACAGGCGTAGCCCCAGGAGGAACCCAGGGCCACAAGTGCGTTGGAAGTGTCGATGATCAATGTGTCCTGCAATTCACATTAATTCTCGCAGCTAGCTGCATTCTTCATCGACGCATGAGCCAAGTGATTCCACCACTAAGAGTCGTACGAGTAACATTTGGCGAGGGTTCCCCCCCTGTGACACGGGGAGGCCCCCTCCTGGCATGGCACTCCCCTGGAGGGGTCGCCTCAGGCTGGCCAGTGAAGACGGCAAACGAGACCAGACTCAGAGAGGGGTCGGAAGGTTTCACCGCGGGGATGCCGCGCATGCCGCCCCCACCGCGGGGGTGGGCACGGACACCCCACAGGCGCCCAGGGGTTCCCACCCCCCACCCCATTCGGCGCGGGACCCACGGCACACGCGATGGTGACGTGCGTGCGGCGGGGATCCCGGCCGGGGAGGGGGGGCGGAGTCCGTGGAGGAGCTGAGGGAGGAGCCGGGCCCCTCACCACAGAACTCCCCCACGGGCCCAGCACCCACGACCCACAGGCGGACGGGCGACCCCAAAGGGGTCTTTAAACCTCGGCGCCGGAACGCGCTAGGTACCTGGACAGCGGTGGGACGAGGAGAGGGGGACCAGCGGCCGGCCCCCGACCCTCGAGATGCCCTAGCGGGAAGGCCGCTAGAGAGCGGGCGGGTGCAGGGCGGCACGGCGTGGGGCAATAGGAGGAGGAGGAGGAGGCGGCGGCGGCGGGAACCAGGCCAGCGTCCTCGATGGGAGCCGGCGGGGAGGGCACAGCGGCCCCCAGCCCACTGACGCACATCAAGGCCGAGGTCGGGG
>JASSZA010000200.1:2075000-2315000 GCA_031835075.1 Saguinus oedipus
CCCGGGGGACAGTCACGCCGTGCGGCCGCAGCGCCCGCGCGCCCGCGCGCCCGCCCGGTCGAGGTCCGGGGGCCGGTCGAGGTCCGGGGGCCGGCCGAGGCCAGACTCCGGGACCCGCCGGCGGGCGGCAGATGCAGGAGGGGAGGGGGCCGGTGACCGGCTCCGCCCCAACCCCCGACGACGGCCAAAAGGCGACGGAAGCCGTCCGGCGAACCCACCGACCCGGGACGAGGGACCGGGAACGGGACTGGAGGTCCCGGCCCGGGCCCCACTCCCCCGACCCGGGGGGCGTGCGGGCAGCCGGCCAGGCAGAGGTCGACCTTTTTACACATGACGGCTGGCCGGGAGAGACCACCACCGGGGCGCTCTCGGGCACACGCACACGCCGAACGGGACCCGCAGCACGGGGGAGAAACACGCCAGCTCCCCCGGACGTCGACACCCAAGACGCCTCGGGGAGGGGCCGCAGCGGGCCCGGGAAGCGAGGCGCCCATCGGGGGCGCGCGGACACGGAGCGGAACACCGGGCTCAGGAGGAGACTAGACCCTGGGCGAGGCCGAGGCGACCGGGGAAGGCGCGGGGAAGGCGGCGAGCGGTGAGGGGGCGGCGGGCCACCGCGAGGATCCAGAGAGAAGCCTCGGGCACAGCCAACCGCAGCCGGAGACACACGCGGGGTCTCACCACCACTGGCCTTCCGAGCACGAGGGCGGTACCGCGCGGCACCCCGAGCGGCCGCCTGGCCTTCGGCGACCCCCGCAAGCCTCGCGGAGGGGCTCACGGCTCCCCTCCACCGCCACCGCAGTCGCGGCCGGCACCCCGTAACCCTCTTCCCACACACACGGCAGGCCGACCCGGCCGCTCCGACGTCCACCAGACCCACGCGGGCCGACCACCACCGGTTCACGAAGCCGAGGCACACACCGGGAGGAACGCGGACACCGGCCGATGGCGGCCGGGGTTGACGGCCCTCAAGGCGGAGCCGGCTCGGGTCCCAGACGGGGCCGCCCCGGCGCGGCCAGAGAGCCGCTCGGAGAGAAAGGATCGGCAGGCGTCGGTGGGGAGGGGGCGCACATGCAGGGCCGGGGCCCACGAGGGCAGGGGCACGGGAGCCCACCGAGGGCTCGGGCAGGAACCTCGGGCACGGCCGGGCCACCTGGGAAACACGACCGCGGGATCCCACCGCCACAGACACGAGGGCGGTCCCACAGCCCTCCGGCCCGGGACACCGGCCGGCCATCGGCACCACCGCGGAGCCCCCTCACGGGACCCGGACCCTGCCGCCGGGGGTCCCGAAGCGACCCCAGCGACAAGCCCGGCGCCAGGGTGACATGCCCAGAATCTCGTCCATCCGCGACCCGGTCCCGCTCCGGGACACCGCCACGCCCCACGGTGGGGACGCTTTCCCGGGCCCAGGCGGCCCGACCCGTCACCCCGCACACAGCGCGGTCGCCGGCACCGGACACGACTCGGCACGGCACGGGAGAGGGCAGAGAGCCGGCTCGCAGCGGAAAGGGGTCACGCGCCAGACGAGACGTGCCACGCGCACCCAGCGTTTAAGCGACGACCTCCCCAACGGCGAGGACGCAGGGCCCGGCCCGGCGGGACCCTCCCCCGACTCAGAGGGGGGAGGCGCGGGCCACAGTAGGCGACGAGCGGCGCTCGGTCCCCACCGCGGGGACCGGCGGAACCCTCTTTTCCCCGTCACCGAGGAGGAAGAGGGAACTCTGCCTACACACGAGCGAATCCGATCGATACGGCAGCGCTACCACAACGCAGAGAGAAGCGGCGGGCCGGGGGGAGTACGGTACCCCAAGGCACACCTCTCGGATCGCTAGAGAAGGCTTTCTCACCAAGGGCGGGTCACGCTCCCACACACCCACCGGTCGCCCCTCATCGGGCCGCCCACGGGGACACCCGGGGAAGGGAGGGGGATGCGGTCTACGGCGAGAGGAGGAAAACCCGAGGCGCCCCTCAACCCCGCGTGGGTGAGGGGCGCGCCTCGCTCGACCGCCTCGACGACACCCCCCCAACGAGCTGAACTCCTCCTCGGGACCCACACGCAGACCCCGCGGCAGCAACCGGAGGAAGGGGCCTCGGGGGTGGGAACGACACCACCGCTCAGCCTCGGGCACCTGAGGGACAACCCAGGGCGATCCAGGAGCACCGCAAAGGCCCAAGCGGAGCCAACGCTCGCACCGCCCCGGCGAGGGCAGCACGACGGGCCGTCGGGACAAGACCCCCACCGCCGCGGAGAGGGGTCGCCCACGCAACACAACAACCGCACGAGGCGACAGCGAGGGATGCCTGCCACGTCAGAGGACCCCGCCGGCCCCCACCAGGCAGAGAACCGGGGAGCACAGCGAGGTCAGGCCGAATTCCGTACCCCTACACCTCCTGACACAAACCCCACAGGCGGGGCAGAGGAGAGGCGAGAGGCCCCCGTGGGCGGGACGAGAAGAGCGGTCCCATTTGCCACAAATGTCCGTCCCTCGCCCACCGCGGCCCGGTCGCGGCCCGGGAGAGCGTGATGTCACCACATCGATCAGAATAGACCCAGAGCGGGCCGAAGGGGTCAACCTCGACAAAGCCACGGAGCCGACGGGCCCGTGGTCGGCCACACCCGCTCTGGGGAAGGGACGGCGGACAACCCCAGGGGAGAGGAGAACGCCTGACACGCACCGCATGGAGCCAACGGGGTGGGGTTGTCGCGACCGCCCCGGGTGCCCGCAGCGGGGAGCGCACGCGCAGGCAGACCGGAGCCCGCCCGCACTGGCCTTTCCCCGCCACACCCGGGTGGGTCAGAGGAGACCCGGGCCCAGGGCGGCACCAGGGAGCCGGGACACTCAGACGGACGCATGGGAGGTAAGGCACACGGGCCCCAGCCGGCGGCTCAACCGAGAGCAAGGCTGGCTAGCCAGGTCACCGGTAGACCAGAGATCCCCCACACAGCCAGAAGCCCGACCTCTCCAGCGATGGGTCGCCAGAGGACAGCGTGTCAGCAATAACCCGGTGGCCCGAAATGACAACTCAGAGTGAAAGATACACCCCGCCCAGGGAGCAGGGGGTCTGGTCACCTGCCACGCCGCTGACTCAGAAACGTGTGACACGGACATCTGTCCCCAAAAAGGCCACCATCACAGCCAGACACGGAGCACCCAGGCCTGTCTGGTCGACCCCAAGACACACACACACACACACACACACACACACACACACACACACACGCACACGGGAAGCAGCGGGACCGGGGACGCCCTCCGGGCCACCGGTGCCACGCAGGGGCTGGCCCGTGCCTTCAGAGCGAGACTCTTCTGGCTGTCCCCTCACACGCGAGGGACACACGACAAACGAGGGACCGAAGGCGCTCAACGACCACTCTCCGACCACGAACGCGGACTCGGAAGAAAAGCGTCACAGCAAAGGGACCGCGGCCAGGCGCGGCACCCCGGGAGGATGGAGCAGGACGGCCACCGACTCCCCACAGGGACTCGGAAAAGAAATTCGGTGGGTGCCCCTGACGGCCAGGGCCCGCGCAGGCCCGCGACAGGGCCGGGGAATGGCGTCCCCGCGGGTCGCGAGTCGGGCTTCGGGAGCTACGGCGTGCTGGTCGACCAGCCCGGGCAGCCCCGACACCTCGCTCGGGCCTGGAAACTCGGCGACAGCCTGCCCCCACATAGCCCTGCACGCCCGAGCTCTGACTCACAAGTGACTCGCCAGAGCTCTGGCGCCACAGGGAAATCCCCGCTGACGGCCGCAGGCTTTCCGGAGCAATGACTAGCTCACAGCGGGGGACAGTCTCCTCCCTCGGCAGCTGTCACTGGAGCTCCAGAAGCCAAGAAAACTATATAAAAGCGGCCGCCAGATGGAGCCCGACAACCGGCGACGACCAGGTCCCCAAACCTGTCACCGAGAGAGATCCAGATGGCAGGGCGGCCGGCGGACGGCAAAACCGAAACCGTGAGTCGAGAAAGTCTTGCCGAGGCCGAAAACACAGCCCCTCCACCCCAACCCCACAGAAACCGTCCCCCAAACGTGTCTCCGCATAGACCGAGACAGGCTCAAAAGACAAGCCCATGACGTGCGAGTGTTTGGACATGCATCTCGGAGGGAGAAAGAACACACAGGACTCGGTCGCGAGTCGTTCAGGTGACAGAGAGACACAGAATGAGGACACTTTCACTATCCACGCCGCGGGGGGCGGGGATAGGGAGGGAGGGAGGGAGGGAGGAAGGGAGGGGATAGAAAAAGAGACACGTGGAGGAAGGAAGGAGGGAACAAAGAAAGCAGGGTGGGGGAAGGAAGAAGTTGGAGAAAACAGAATTTTAAAAATCTGGAGAAAATATATGATGAAAGAGAGTCGGATAATGAAGAAAGATGAAAAAGAGAAAGAATGAGGAAAGAGATGAAGGAAAGAAGAGCAAAAGAGAGGAAAAATGTATAAAAGACAAAGAAAGAAAGAAAAAAGGAAAGGAACAGAAAAATGGAAAGAAGGAAGAGAGGAAGGAGGAAAACAAAGAGAAAAAAACAAAGAAAGAAGAAAGGAAGACAGAAAGAAGAGGCTAATGCCCTATTCAGCATTAGATCCCACCTGCAGCCACGTAAAAATCTAAAAAAAAAAAGGAAAGAACAAAGAAAGGAAGGAAGGAAGGGAGTGCGAGAAGAAAGAAAGAAAGACAGAAAATAGACAAAATAAAATTTTGTGCAAAACATAATCCGGCCTGGTGATAGAGCTAGGCTCCATCTCGAAAGAAAGACAGAGAGACTGAGAAAAAGGAAGAGCAAGCAAGCAAGAAAGAAAGATAGACAGAGAGACAGAGAGAAAAAAAGAAAGAGCGAGAGAGCGAGAGCAAGAAAGAAAGAAAGAAGGAAGGAAGGAAGGAAAGAAGGAAGGAAGGAAGGAAGGAAAGAAAGAAACACAGAGAGAGGCCGGGGGCAAGGTGGCTCATGCCTGTCATCCCAGCATTTTGGGAGGCCGAGGCAGGTGGATCACAGGGTCAGCAGTTGGAGACCAGCCTGGCCAAAATGTTCAAACCTGTCTCTACTAAAAAGACAAAAATTAGCTGGGCGCAGTGGCACGCAGCTGTAATCCCCGCCACTCAGGAGGCTGAGGCAGGAGAATCGCTTGAACCCGGGAGGCGGAGGTCGCCTTGAGCCGAGATCGCACCATCGCGCACTCCAGCCTGGGTGACAGAGTAAGACTCTGTCTCAAAAGAAAAAGAGAAAGAACAGAAAAGAATTAAAAAAATTAAACACACAAGAAACACAGAAACAACGAAAGAAACACGGGAACAACGAACGAAACACAGAAACAACAAAGGAGACAAACAAGAAGGAAAGAACTGGAAAAGGCAATTAGGAAGAGAGAACCAAAAGGAGAAAGGATAGAAAGATTTCTTTTTAATAAATACTCTAAAAGCATAGTAAGGCCCAGGGAGGGGCTGCGACACACCTTCCACCTTACGAATACGTTGGCCAGGAAAATTAAAATACCACACGTAACGTAACTGTTAAAAGTGACCATGAGCCGGGCACGGTGGCTCACGCCTGTCATCCCAGCACTCTCGGGGGGCTGAGGCGGGTGGGCCACCTGAGGTCAGGAGTCCAAGACCAGGCCGGCCAACATGGTGAAAACCCGTCTCTGCTAAAAATACAAATACCAATAATAATAATAATAAATAAATAAATAAATAAATAAATATACATATAAAAAATTCTTTAATTTTAATGTTCAAAGAAATAGAGAAATTCTCCGGACGTGGTGGCGCATGCCTGTAACCCCAGCCACTCAGGAGGCTGAAGCAGGAGAATCCCTTGAGTCTGGAAGGCGGAGGTGGCCGTGAGCCGAGATGGCACCGTCGCACTCCAGCCTAGGTGACAGAGTGAGACTCTGTCTCAAAAGAAAAAAAAATTGACCATAAGGGCCTGGGTCAGCGTGGTTGAGTGAGTTTAACTAGGGAGGGAGGGAGGGAGTGAGGGGCGGCGGTTGGGGAGAGGGAGAGAGGGCTAGAGGGGGAGAGGGTGGGAGAGAGATGGGGGAGAGAGAGAGAAGAGAGAGAGAGAAGAGAGAGAGAGAGAGAGACAGAGAGACAGAGACAGGGAGACAGAGACAGAGAGGAGGGGGGATATGCCTGAGTGGAAGGAGAGAAACCGAGGGGAGCAGGAGGGGACACAAAGAGGAAGGGGAAGGGATGGAGGCACAGTAGGTTATTCTAGAATGTTTTCAAGCCTGGGGTGGGGGTGGGCACGGAGGGCAACTCAGGAAACAAGCCGACTCCAGCAATGACACCTAATTCATTATTGCTGGAATCGCTGCCTTGAAAGGGGGGCACGGCATGCTTCTTCCTCCACACTCATTCGATGATTTCTGGGAAAGGCCATTTACTAGCACACTCTTGGCATCTACCTGCTTTTACTACATCTGGGGAGAATCAGGAATGTCCCCACTAACGACAAAGCCTAAAGTGGAACTGTCATCCGTAAAACCCAGGCAGAAGTGTCCTGATGGGTTAAGAAAGAAAGGGAAACCACGGATCAAAGAGAAGAACAATCGGGCCCAGCCGGGGTCTCCATGGGTCCTCTGGGCAATGAGGGAGTTGGGGGTGGGGACGGATGGACCAAGGGAGGGCGGGCCTCCAAGAGGGGGTGAGGTGGGGGAGGTGAGGGGCCTGGGGCGGGGGAGGGCGGGTAGCGGAGAGAAGCCGCAATCGCTCCTGACTGTGGGCGGGCAGCCAGAGCGTCCCGTAAAGCAGCCTAGACTCTCGAGAACCGGTGACCGTTAGGTGACGCCCGATGACAACATATGCAAGTGTCAGCCCGCCATCCTCCCAGGCATTTCTCCACAACTAACGGAGCGGAGCCCCTGAGGGGGAAGAAAGCACTGTGACTCGGCAATACACGCAGAAACACACGCACCTATGAACGTGCGTGGGTACGTGCGTGCATAAGTACGTACGTACGCACGCACGCATGTACCCACGTACCCACGCACGCACTCACACGCGCGCCATATCATATCCCGCAGTATAGCAGAGTTCATACGGTGATAGCGAGAGGGCCCACGCTAGCTATTTTCTTTTCTAGTAACAAAAGAAAAAGCGGGCCGGCTCGGCGGCCCGCACCCCTCGCCCCAGCACTCCGGTAGTCAGAGGCAGAGGCGGGCAGGTCACCTGAGGTCAGGAGTTCCAAACCAGCCCGGTCAACATGGGGAAACCACCGTCTCTAGGCCCTTGAAAGGCCGAGGCAGGAGAATCGCTGGAACTCAGGAGGTGGAGGTCCCAGTGAGCCGAGACCTCACCACCGACTGCACCTCAGCCTGGGCGACAGAGCAAGACTCCGGGGGAAAGGAAAGAAAGGGAAAAAAATTCGCTTCCCTCTTTAGGTGACCATGCACCATTACACGTACACAGAGAGCTCAGAAGGTGTACAGGCTCTGACGCCCTCCGTAATTTTCAGTCGGTCTGGCGATATTTTCCAGGCCTTCCGTTTCCCCATAAGCGGTCACAGAAATAAAAACTCCCTCCTTTCCCAATTCGCCTTCAGCTCATCATCAGGCCACAAGAATAAGTAGCCCGACCCTCCCGTTTGGTCCCGGAGCAATTGCACTCCAGCCCAGTCCACAGAGCGAGCGAGCGGGATCTCTGTCTCAGAAGAAAACAATTAAAAAGAAGGAAGATAATCAGCCGGGCGTTTTGTGGTCGTGTTGCGTCCCGGCACCCACCCAGGCCTCTAGGCCTTGCTCCTCAGGAGGCCGAGGCAGGGGAGGATCCCTCTAAGCCCACCAGTCAGTTCAAGGTCACAGGGACCCGCGACCAGCCTGGCTGACACAGGGAGAGACCCCGTCTTTAAAGAAACACACGGACGCATGGACGGAGAAGACATACAAGGAGGTGGCGGAGCACGGGAAGGCTCCGCTCATTCCTAAAGACCAGAGCAGATAAACAGGACCATCCGCTTGAGCTAGCCACCATTCCGAATCACAGCGGAGGCCTCGAGGGTTTCAGAGCAAGGCCCTGCCCTTATCTGTGGCACCCGACCTCGCCTGTAAACATTTCCGAAAACCGACTCGTTCGTTCGTTCGTTGGTTCGTTCATTCATTCATTTCATAGGCACACACCGACAGCCCCAGCTGAGACTTCATCTCAAATAAACAAATACGCACGTAAGTGAATAAATTAACGTCAAAAGGAAAACGCAAGGAAACGGCGCAGCACAGGGAAACTCCACCTTTTTCCAAACACCAGAGCAGATACGCGGTACCATCAGGTACAGACGCGGGCCGTTTGGAATCTGTCGTCACCGTGCCAAATTGGAACCAAAAGAGTGCGCATTTCCGAGCCATCGCCGCCATCGTCAAGCATAACAGCAGAGTCACGACCACATAGACATCTCCCGACCCACCGGCCGTGTTTGTTCACAATATAGTCAACGGTTCTGGAAGTGTCAGTTACAGATTTTAATTAAGGTATGCCATCTGACATGTCCACCTCAGTCATTGTCACCAGGTTGGATGAATCTGGTCCCAGCCCATGCAATAGTTTCCAGTGCGCTGGAGGAATAATTCCTAATCAAGGAGTCAAAAGAGAAGCAATGATGCTCCTGTTACTTTAGCAACCATTGGCAAGGTTCTTTGGAAAGGCGGAGAAAGGGGATGGGAGCCTCCCCATAGCCTGGTAGCCACAGATGATCTCTGTAATGAGAGACAGCCTGCATGTTTCAGGGCTCCAGGGCCAGTGGACATAAACAGGTTTGGAGGGTTGTCTCCAGGGGCAAAAGGAGGAAGAATGGAAGGTAAAGCAGCACAGCTAACTTACACTGAACCCACCATATCTCCAGGTTTCACACACATGTGTGGAGAGAACTTTGTGTGGAGGGCTGAGTTTCAATAGATTGCAACGTGGGACCTACTCTGCTGTATAGAAAACCCTTACTCAGGGCCCATCATGGTGACTCAGTCCTGTAATCCCAGCACTTTGTGAGACCGAGGCATGCGGATCACCTGCGGTCACAAGGGACAGACAGCCTGGCCAACATGGGGAAACTAACAATACAAAAATTAGCAGTGTGTGGTGAGCACCTGTTATCTCAGCTACTTACTGGGCTGTGGCAGGAGAATCACATGAACCTGGAAGGTGGATGTTACAGAGCACCGAGTTCATTCTACTGGCCTGACGCCTGGTGACAGAGCAAGACTCCGTATCAAAAAACAAAACAAAAAAAATGAGCCAGGCATGGTAGTGCATGCGTGTAATCCTATCTACTCAGGAGGCTGAGGCAGGAGAATTGCTTAAACCCGAAAAGTGGTGGTTGTAGTGAGCTGAGATCATGCCACTGCACTCCAGTCTGGGTGAGAGTGAGACCTCATTTCAAAAAACAAACAAACAAAAAAGAAAACGCTGACCCCTGAAGCAGGGCATCTAGGAATAATTTAACATCTGGCTTCCCACAATCTCGTTATGTGATTGCCCAGGGGACTACCGTCTTTCTGGTCACACCTCATTTCCCAGGAGGAGGGGCTCTTTGAAATGAACCACGGTTTCAGTGATGCCCATAGTGGACTGGCCCGCTGAGGAGATGAAGGAGACCCTCTATCTGAGTCCAATTGAGGCTCTGCGGCTGCCTATAGATCTGCCTAGGAGGGACTCTGAGTTAGAGGAGTCATTAATAATCTCACAGAGGGTAGCTTTGCCCCATTGACTACTCAGCCAAGCACATACACCAAACCTCTGAACGTGCAGTTTCTAGTTTACTGTGGCAACAAATAGGCAACAACACATGAGACACAGATACAGTGAAACTAAGCTGTTTCACACGTCTAACCATGATGATTTCCAAGCATATGCACTGCTCTGGGGTGAATCCATTCCAATCTGCCTTGCTCTTCAAAAAGAAAAGATAACTCACCGGGTGCGGTGGCTCAAGCCTGTAATCCCAGCCTGGAAAACACGATGAAACACCACTTTACTAAAAATAAAATAATTAACCAGCCGCGATGGTGGGCGCCCATAATCCCAGCTACTCAGAAGGCTGAGGCAGGAGAATCCCTGGAATCCAGGAGGTGGAAATCGCAGTGAGCCAAGGTCATGCCATTTTACTGGAGAAAGAAAGAAAAGAACTCTCCCCAGGGCTCCCATCTGCTTTTTCAGGATCAGAAATGTGATTGGGGCAAAGGTTGAGAGGAGGGCCCAGGGGACAAAGCCGGGTGGAGCAAAGCCTGGAGGCACCTTAGCTCACTCTGGAATGTTTCCAACCTGGGTGGGGATGACTCAGGAAAAAAACTGACTCTGGAAATGACATAATTCAGTGTTATCACTTTCTTAAAAGGTGGAAGGTTCATTGTTTCTCCCAGCATGCACTCATTTACTTCTAGGAAGTGCCATTTGGTTTCATACAGTTTACACACCCCGGCTTCGCTGCATCTGTAGAGATTTAGGATCGTTCTTTTTAACGATAACTCCAAGTGTGGAGCTACAATGCGCTTATCATTGTGAACCTTGAAAACCTGAGTCAGGTCTCGGTTATTTTAGAAATTTAATTTTGCCAAGGTAGGAGAATCACTTGAACCCAGGAGGTGGATGTTGTAATGAGCCCAGATGGCGCCATTGCACTCCAACCTTTTGTAACAAAGGCAAAATTCAGTCTCAAAAAAAAAAAAAAGAAAAGAAAAGAAAACAAAGAAAAAAGAAAAAAGAGACAAAGAAAAGAAAGAAAAATAAATAATAGAACAATGGGGCCCAGCCAGGGTGGAGGTTTTCTAGACAACAAGGCCTTGTGGGAAGAAAGGAAAGGAGTGCCTCTGAGTTCAGGGTGGGCGGGGCTCCAGAGAAACCACGGCTTTACCTGGTTGCTCTTGGGCAGCCAGAAGTTTTGCCTACAAGTTTAACACCTATGTTTTCAATAAAAGTGACCGGTAGGTGACGCCAGATGACAAGCAAATGACATGTCTGCCAGGAATGAGTGGGATCCCTGGCTTATGGGTGAACGACAAAGGGGAAGGATATGAAGGCACATGGGGTCGCCAGTCTTATGATTTCTGTTTGATTATGTTACTGGCCAAGAGCACCCTTCCAGACAGTCCCCACAGCTCTTCAACCAATGCCCCTAGGTAAAAGAATACCATTTCTCAGAAAACAGACACACAGGTAGGCTCACATGAGCACACCATATGTATACAACTTTATAGCATGATAATGAGCTTTCTTTGCTAAATATCTTCGTGATGGATTTCACTAGAAAGTATTGTTAAAAATATCAAATTACAGGAATGGGCACAGTGGCTCATGCCTGTAATTATAGCACTTCTACAGACCAAGGTGGAAGAATGGCTAGAGGCCAGGAGTCTGAGACTAACCTGGGCAACACAACGAGAGAGATTAGCACTACTTAAAAAAGTTGCCAAGCATTGTGGAACATGTGTATACTCTCAGCAAGGCAGGAAGCTGAATCAGGAGGAGTGCTTAAGCCCAGTAGTTCACTGGTGCAGTCAGTGAGCTGTGCACAGGTGACCAGAGCTTTTTCTGTTCCATGCTTCTTAAATTTTCTTCTCTTTCTTTATTTTTTATTCTTTTTTTTTTTGAGACAGAGGCTTTGTTGCCCAGGCTGGAGGGAAATGGCACCATCTTGGCTCACTGAAACTTCTGTCTCAAGTGTTCGAGCAATTCTCCTGCCTTAGCGTCCTAAGTAGCTGGGATTACAGGCACCTGCCCCCATGCCTGGCTAATTTTTGTATTTTTAGTAGACACGGGTTTTCATCATATTGGCCAAGCTGGTCATGAGCACTGCTTAAATTTCAATATGGGCCACCGCTAGGTGACGCCCAAGGACAACCAAAACAAGTGTCATCCTGGAATAAGTTGGATCCCTGATGTAAGGGTAAGCGAAGAAGTGGAGGGGACACAGGCACATGGAGTCGAGCGTTTTTCCGTGACTTCCCTTGGCCATTGTTTCTGAATGCTGGACATCCTCCCAGACGGTTCCCAAAACTATTCAACCAGAGCCCCTGGGAATGACAGCCTCACTCTCTGCTCATCGGATCATTGGGAACTTCCACTTATCCAGAGAGAAGAGTCTCCATTGGTGCGTGGCACAGGTATGGATAGAGGTAGGAGCTACCTCAGACAGAAGGCCTTCAGGGTTTCACAGTGGACCATAGCTTCAATCTCTCACCAACTCAGAGTAGCAATATGCGTCAACATAAAATGAAGTGAATAAAAAACCTGCTCTGAGCAAAGCGTTTCACAGATAAGATGGTGTGAACACTCACTGTTGTCCATGGCCAGTTGTTTCTTCCACAGTGCTTATTACTTAATCGTGTTTCACAACGTTCACCCTCTTGTGAATCAGTTAGGAATCTTGTTCCATGAATCCTGGAATTTCAATATCCGACATCACCAGAAGACCGTGAATGCTATCCTAGCCTGGTTGCAATGAAGTACTTTCTCAGAAAACACACCAACACACAAACGCAAGCATGTATGAACATATGTGCACGCATTATATCTGTACAGTTTTACACTGTGATCGTGAGCTTTCTTTCCCTATATAACTTCGTGATACCTTTCACTACATACTGTTTAAAATATCAAATTATAGGTGCCGAGTGGGGTGGTTTATGCCTTTAGTGCCAGCACTTTGCAGGCCAAGCTGGGAAAATTCTTGAGGCAGGTACAGTGAGACCAGCCTGAAAAACACAGCTAAATCCCATCTCTAACAGAAATAACGCAAAATTAGCTGAGCATTGTGTCGTGCACATGTAGTCTCAGCTACTGAAGAGGCTGAGGCAGTGACTGATTAAGACCAGGAATATTAGATCTTATAATCCCCACTCCTTCAACACGCTTGTGGCTTATGAATTGGTTAGATGGTCAGCGACATGCAGAAAACTTGATTACAGAATTCATGAATAAAATGGAAAGAATTTTGTGGATAAATATTTCTCACTGGGTAAATTACATAAAGATATGTATGTTCCATGTGAATGCCCACCATGGGGTGACCGCTTCAGAGCAGGATGTTGATAATAACGTGGATAGAATGACTTGTTCTGTGGGTGTTGGTTGTTCTTATTTTCCTGCCACCCCTGTCATCACCCCATGGACTTATGAACAAGGTGAACATAGTAGCAGAAATAGAAGCAATGCACAGCCTGAGCAACATGAACTTTGAATCCCAAAGGCCAGTCTGGATAGAGCCAACTCTGAGTGTTCAATCTGACAGCACCACAGATCAACATTGAGTTTTTGATATGATGTCGTTTCTGCAGTGATTCTCCAGGTGCCTGATAATATGTTTATTACACTTAATAATTTACATAATACAAGGGGAAACAGTTTGTTCTCAATGGAGTAGGCTCCCACCCTGGATATAAATTTGTTTTCCTTGCATAAAATTCTTCTGCCAAAACTGCCATCCATGGACTCACAGAATCCTTTATCCACCCACATAGTATTCCACTTAGCATTGCTCAGACCAAGAAATCCACTTCACAACCAAAGTGTAACAATGTGCTCATCTTTACAGAATCCAGTGGACTTACCACACTTTTTATTATCAAATCAAATTATATGAAATCAAGTCTATATTTTAGAGTCATGAATGGTGAAGAAAAATAAAGAAAGAACTCTGAGTTCCTGAATGACTACATGGAGAGGAGGGACCTTTTCAATCTGGTCACCCAACAGCACTGTTATGTGTGATAAAATATGCTGTTAATCTACTGCAGAGTAGGGGGGTGGTATCTGACACTTCAGCATAAGCTAAAACATGCACTTAAATACCTAGTCACTGAATGAATTTAAAATGCATTCTTATGACTATGAGAATGACTATTTAGGATGACAAATACTAGATTGGTTTTGCAATTTTTACCCTTCCATTTTGACCATACTATGTTATATTAAAGAACTTGAACAACACAAAATAATTTTGTTAATAATTTAATAAACAGATAAAAATGAAACAAATAATCAAATAAAACAGATTTTATTTATTTGAGAGTGTGTTTTTCAGAGCAAACTTAGATAGGACATGTTAACTTCATGAAATTATATTCTACAAAAATATAATTAATTCAAGTTAAGCTGCTCTAATTTTTAATTAATTGAAGTTTTTGTATGAGAATCACTAAATTTGAATAAAAATTACCTGATTTTTTATATCATAATTTACAGATTATGCTTCTACACATTGTCTATAGGGATCATTATTTCTTTTTTTTTTTTTTAATTTTTTAATTTTTATTGCATTATAGGTTTGGGGGTACATGTGCAGAACGTGCAACATAGTTGCATAGGTACACACATGGCAGTGTGTTTTGCTGCCTTCCTCCCCCTCACCCACACTTGGTATTCATCCCCAGGCTATCCCCCCCAGCCCCCCCCCGCTGTCCCTCCCCCATTTCCCCCAACAGTCCCCAGTGTATAGTAGACCGCCTCTCCTGTGTCCATGTGTTCTCATTTTTCTCACCCACCTATGAGTGAGTATATGCGGTATTTCTTTTTCTGTTCTTGTGTCAGTTTGCTGAGAATGATGTTCTCCAGATTCATCCATGTCCCTACAAAGGACACAAACTCATCATTTCTGATTGCTGCATAATATTCCATGGTGTATATGTGCCACATTTTCCCAGTCCAGTCTATCATTGATGGGCATTTGGGTTGGTTCCAGGTCTTTGCTATTGTAAACAGTGCTGCAATGAACATTCATGTGCATGTGTCCTTATAGTAGAACGATTCACAGACTTTTGGATAGATACCCAGTAATGGGATTGCTGGGTAAAATGGAATTTCTATTTCTAGGTCCCTGAGGAATCGCCACACTGTCTTCCACAATGGTTGAACTAATTTACACTCCCACCAACAGTGTAAGAGTGTTCCTATTTCTCCACATCCTCTCCAGCATCTGCTGTCTCCAGATATTTTAAGGATCGCCATTCTAACAGGTGTGAGATGGTATCTCAATGTGGTTTTGATTTGCATCTCTCTAATGACCAATGACGATGAGCACTTTTTCATATGTTTGCTGGCCTCATGTATGTCTGCTTTCATAAAGTTTCTGTTCATATCCTTTGCCCATTTTTGAATGGGCTCGTTTGTTTTCTTCCTGTAAATCTGTTTGAGTTCTTTGTAAATTCTGGATTTCAGCCCTTTGTCAGATGCGTAAACTGCAAAGATTTTTTCCCATTCTGATGGTTGCCGATTCACCCTAGTGACTGTTTGTTTTGCCGTGCAGAAGCTGTGGAGTTTGATTAGGTCCCATTTGTCTATTTTAGCTTTTGTTGCCAATGCTTTTGGTGTTTTGTTCATGAAGTCCTTGCCTACTCCTATGTCCTGAATGGTTTTGTCTAGATTTTCTTCTAGGGTTTTAATGGCGTCAGGTCTTACGTTTAAGTCTTTAATCCATCTGGAGTTAATTTTAGTGTAAGGTGTCAGGAAGGGGTCCAGTTTCTGCTTTCTGCACATGGCTAGCCAGTTTTCACAACACCATTTATTAAATAGGGAATCCTTTCCCCATTGCCTCTTTTTGTCTGGTTATCAAAGATAATATGGTGGTAGATGTGTTGTGTTGCCTCCGATGCCTCTGTTCTGTTCCATTGGTCTATATCTCTGTTTTGGTACCAGTACAATGCTGTTTTGATTACTGTAGCCTTGTAGTATAGTTTGAAGTCTGGTAGCGTGATGCCTCCTGCTGTGTTCTTTTTGCTTAGAATTGACTTGGCTATGCGGGCTCTTTTTTGGTTCCATATGAAATTCATGGTGGTTTTTCCAGTTCTGTGAAGAAATTCAATGGTAGTTTGATGGGGATAGCATTGATTGTGTAAATTACTTTGGGCAGTATAGCAATTTTCACGATATTGATTCTTCCTAACCACGAACATGGAATGTTTCTCCATCTGTTTGTGTCCTCTCTTATTTCGTTGAGCAGTTGTTTGTAGTTTTCCTTAAAGAGGTCCCTTACATTCCTAGTGAGTTGTATTCCTAGGTATTTTATTTTCTTTATAGCAATTGTGAATGGCAGTTCATTCTTGATTTGGATCTCTTTAAGTCTGTTATTGGTGTATAGGAATGCTTGTGATTTTTGAACATTGATTTATATCCTGAGACTTTGCTGAAATTGCTTATCAGTTGCAGGAGCTTTTGGGCTGAGGTGATGGGGTCTTCTAGGTATACTATCATGTCGTCTGCAAATAGAGACAATTTGGCTTCCACCTTTCCTATTTGAATACCCTTTATTTCTTTTTCGTGCCTGATTGCTCTGGCTAGAACTTCCAGTACTATGTTGAATAGAAGTGGTGAGAGAGGGCATCCTTGTCTAGTGCCGGATTTCAAAGGGAATGCTTCCAGTTTTTGCCCATTAAGTATGATATTGGCTGTTGGTTTGTCATAAATAGCTTTTATTACTTTGAGATATGTTCCATCAATACCAAGTTTATTGAGGGTTTTTAGCATAAAGGGCTGTTGAATTTTGTCAAATGCCTTCTCTGCGTCAATTGAGATAATCATGTGGTTTTTGTTTTTGCTTCTGTTTATGTGGTGAATTACATTTATAGACTTGTGTATGTTGAACCAGCCTTGCATCCCCGGGATGAATCCTACTTGATCATGATGGATAAGTTTTTTAATGTGCTGTTGCAATTGGTTTGCCAGTATTTTATTGAAGATTTTTGCATCTATGTTCATCATGGATATTGGCGTGAAGTTTTCTTTTTTTGTTGAGTCTCTGCCAGGTTTTGGTATCAGGATGATGTTGGTCTCATAAAATGATTTGGGAAGGTTTCCCTCTTTTTGGATTATGTGGAATAGCTTCAGAAGGAATGGTACCAGATCCTCTTTGTCTGTCTGGTAGAATTCGGCTGTAAACCCATCTGGACCTGGGCTTTTTTTGTGTGGTAGGCTCTTAATTGCTGCCTCAACTTCAGACCTTTTTATTGGTCTATTCACAGTTTCGGCTTCCTCCTGGTTTAGGCTTGGGAGGACACAGGCGTCCAGGAATTTATCCATTTCTTCCTGATTTACTGGTTTATGTGCATAGAGTTGTTTGTAGTATTCTCTGATGATGGTTTGAATTTCTGTGGAATCTGTGGTGTTTTCCCCTTTATCCTTTTTTATTGCATCTATTTGGTTGTTCTCTCTCTTCTTTTTTATCAGTCTGGATAGTGGTCTGTCTATTTTGTTGATCTTTATGAAAAACCAGCTCTTAGATTTATTGATTTTTTGAAGAGTTTTCTTGTCTCTATCTCCTTCAGTTCTGCTCTGATCTTAGTTATTTCTTGTCTTCGGCTAGGTTGTGAGCTTTTTTGATCTTGCTCCTCTAGCTCTTTCAATTTTGATGATAGGGTGTCAATTTTGGATCTCTCCACTCTTCTCATGTGGGCACTTATTGCTATATATTTTCCTCTACAGACTGCTTTAAATGTGTCCCAGAGATTCTGGTACGTTGTGTCTTCATTTTCGTTGGTTTCAAAGAACTTCTTTCTTTCTGCTTTCATTTCATTGTTTATCCAATCAACATTCAAGAGCCAGTTGTTCAGTTTCCATGGAGCTGTGCGGTTCTGAGTTATTTTCTGAATTCTGAGTTCCAACTTGATTGCACTATGGTCTGAGAGACTGTTTGTTATGATTTCAGTTGTTTTGCATTTGCTGAGGAGTGCTTTACTTCCAATTATGTGGTCAATTTTGGAGTAGGTGTGATGTGGTGCTGAGAAGAATGTACATCCTGTGGATTTGGGGTGGAGAGTTCTGTAAATGTCTATCAGGTTTGCTTGTTCCAGGTCTGAGTTCAAGTCCTGGATATCCTTGTTAATTTTCTGTCTGGTTGATCTGTCTGCTATTGACAGTGGAGTGTTAAAGTCTCCCACTATTATTGTGTGGGAGTCTAAGTCCCTTTGTAAGTCATTAAGAACTTGCCTTATATATCTGGGTGCTCCTACATTGGGTCCATATATATTTAGAATCGTTATCTCTTCTTGTTGTATCGATCCATTTACCATTAAGTAATGATCTTCTTTGTCCCATTTGATCTTTGTTACTTTAAAGTCTATTTTATCAGAGATGAGAATTGCAACTCCTGCTTTTTTTTGCTCTCCATTTGCTTGGTAAATCTTCCTCCATCTTTTTATTTTCAGCCTTTGTGTATCTTTGCATGTGAGGTGGGTTTTCTGGATACAGCACACCGATGGGTTTTGGTTTTTTATCCAATTTGCCAATCTGTGTCTTTTGATTGGTGCATTTAGCTTATTGACATTCAGGGTTAATATTGGTATGTGTGAATTTGATACTGCCATTTTGGTGCTAGCTGGCTGTTTTTCCGGTTGGTTCATGTACATTCTTCATTTTGTTGATGGTCTTTAGCATTTGGTATGCTTTTAGGATGGCTGGAACTGGTTGTTTCTTTCTATGTGTAGTGCCTCTTTCTGGAGCTCTTGTAAAGCAGGCCTAGTGGTGACAAAATCTCTGAGTACTTGCTTGTTTGTGAAGGATTTTATTTTTCCTTCACTTATGAAGCTCAGTTTCACTGGATATGAAATTCTGGTTTGAAAACTCTTTTCTTTAAAGATGTTGAATATTGGCCCCCACTCTCTTCTGGCTTGTAGAGTCTCTGCTGAGAGATCTGCTGTGAGTCTGATGGGCTTCCCTTTGTGGGTGACCCGACATTTCTCTCTGGCTGCCCTTAGTATTTTCTCCTTTGTTTCAACCCTGGTGAATCTGACGATTATGTGCCTTGGGGTTGCTCTTCTTGCGGAGTATCTTTGTGGTGTTCTCTGTATTTCCTGGAGTTGAGTATTGACCTGTCTTGCTAGGTTGGGGAAATTTTCCTGGATAATATCCTGAAGAGTGTTTTCCAGATTGGATTCATTCTCTTCGTCACATTCTGGTACACCTATCAAACGTAGGTTGGGTCTCTTCACATAGTCCCCCATTTCTTGCAGATGTTGTTCATTCCTTTTTGTGCTTTTTTCTTTAATCTTGGTTTCTCATTTTATTTCATTGAGTTGATCTTCAACTTCTGATATTCCTTCTTCTGCTTGGTCAATTCGGCTGTTGAAACTTGTGCATGCTTCGTGAAGTTCTCGTGTTGTGTTTCTCAGCTCCTTCAATTCATTCATATTCCTCTCTAAGTTGTCCATTCTCGTTATCAATTCCTCGAATTTTTTTCAAATCTTTTTTCAAGGTTCTTAATTTCTTTGCACTGGTTTAGAACATGTTCCTTTAGCTCACTGAAGTTTCTCATTATCCACTTTCTGAAGTCTGATTCCGTCATTTCATCACATTCATTCTCCGTCCAGCTTTGTTCCCTTGTTGGTGAGGAGTTTTGGTCCTTTTTTGGAGGTGAGGTGTTTTGGTTTCGGGTGCTTTCCTCCTTTTTGCGCTGGTTTCTTCCCATCTTTATGGATTTATTCACCTGTCGTCTTAGTAGTGGCTGATTTTTCAATTGGGTCTCTGTGTGGACACTGAGATTGTTGATGGTGAAGTATTTCTGTTACTTAGTTTTCCCTCTAATGATCTATGCTCTCTGCTGTATGAGTGCTGAGGTCCACTCCAGGCCCTGCTTGTCTGGGGAATACCTACAGCAGCTGCAGAACAGTGAGGGATGATACCAGTTTCTTCTGCTGCTGCCCTTGTTCCAGAATGATGCCAGCCAAATGTCAGTCTGATTAGTCCTTTTCTGGGGTGACTCCTTGGATATACAGGGGTCAAGGAGCTGCTTGAGGAGACAGTCTCTGCTTTATAGGAGCTCCAGTGCTGAGCTGTGAGCTCCGTTGTTCATTCAGGGTTGTTGGGTGGTTATGTCTGCTGCAATAGATCTCATAAAACACCACTCTTTTTTTTTTTTTCACCCTTAGATGCTCTGTCTCAGGGAGTTGGGGCTTTCTTTATGAGTATCTGTTGCACTGTCCTGCCCCACTAGGTGGCAGTCTATTCACTATTTGCCTGCCGGGGCTCTGACCTGCTAATGTGGGTCTGCCCTGTTGCTGCCTGGCAGACTCTCTCTGTTATGGCAGGTTGCCTCGGCAACGGCAGGCTGCGTCAGCCCTGGGCGGTACTTAAGTGGGGGTGCACTTCGTCAGCAATGGTGGACGCCCCTCCCTGACTGGGCTGCACTGTCCTAAATGCCGGCAACAGAACTCTCAGCCCCAAGCACCTCCAGTCGCCGCCCTGCTTGTCCCCGTGAGCGTGGGACCCGCCGAGCCCGATCACCCAGCTCGCTGCCTCTGAGTCTGTCCTCTCTCTCTCTCTCTTCCTCTCCCCAAGCTGAAAGGTCGACTCTCTCACTGGCACCCCAGGAGCTTACCGATAGTGCACTGGGATCCGTGCGATCTCCCGTGCTGCTGCCCACTACCCCGGCTCAGATCACGCTTCCTAGGAAACTCCTGGTCTGGCTCATTGTCCAAGTCCCATTCAATCAGATGGACATGCCAATCTGCCCTTCCAAATCTCAGATTGCCGGTTTAACAGGGCACCCAGACCAGTGAGTTCCGCGCCGGGTCCCGCTGCGGCGCCGGCCAAAGAGACGGCGGTTGCCGGCTGCATTAGCTGGCTGCTAGCGTCCCGTGTCTCTCCCACACCTGGGACTTTCAACGCTCTGTGGGCATAAAAGGAACATCCGAGAATGCGGCTAGGACTCACCCTCTGCGCCTTCACCGAGAGCTGCAATCCTGAGTCACCTCCATGACGCCATCTTGCCTCCCATAACTCGGGATCATTATTTCTACAAGTCCACTTTCCCATATCTTCCACTGTCATCCCATGTGAATAAAAAACATCTTTTTGAACACACAAGCGTCAGGCAGATACAACTACACGGTGGTTCACATCATTTTCTGGGGAGAAGTTGAAACTGTTTTTATGCACAAACATTTTATTTGTCTACTATCAAATAAAACAACTCTGACATTTGTTAAACATTGGGAAGGAGACTTTAGTACAATTGCAGTAGTTGTTATGGCCATTGTAATAGGGCTCAGAATTTGATCATAACTGTGAACACAGACAACTCAGGATTTGTAGTCAATAAGTGGAATAAATCAGTGGATAAAAAATTACTGAAAAACATTCACTAAAATATCAAAGGAAGAGGAATTTTTTCTAACAGAATTCTGGCTACAGGCTGCCTGAGGACTTAAACATCAAGAAAGGGAAATCTGAATCTGAGCGGATGCAAAGGATATGTGGAATACACTAAGTCTTAACAGGATTTCTGAAAATGAGCTTCTTAAACCACAAGCAGAGTTATAAGTCAAGGTTGAGGGCCAGGCACGGTGGCTCACACCTGTAATCCCAGCACTTTTGGAGGCCAAGGCTGGTAGATCACGAGGTCAAGAGATCGAGACCAACCTGATCAACATGGTGAAACCCCATCTCTACTAAACATACAAGAAATTAGCTGGGCATGGTGGCACGTGCCTGTGATCCCAGCTACTCGGGAGGCTGAGGCAGGAAAATTGCCTGAACCCAGGAGGCAGAGGTTGCAGTGAGCCAAGGTTATGCCACTGCACTCCAGCCTGGGTAACAAGAGAGAAACTCCATTTCAAAAAATAAAAAATAAGTCAAGGTTGGCATAGTCAAAAAAAGGGTTCAGTTAATCTTGACTAACCTTTGGTCATAAAGGACGTTTTTATCACAACCAAGACTTTTTCTCATTGGGTCTGAAAAGTAATAAACACCAAAAGAATTTTTGTTTGGAAAATGAATGCCCACTTTATCTGAGAAAAGCTCCACCTTCTCCTGTGTATCTTTAAATTTAGTGTAGAAAAAGAGCAGCGGTCATTGCCACATTTCTTATTTTTCTTTCATTCTTCAAAAGAGATTCACTTTTATGCAAACAGAAACCTACCAAACACAAAGGTTATAGCTCCTGACCACTATTGAAGCTAACAATACTAGAGGACATTTAAGACAACTGGGCATAATCAGAAGTATTGATGGGACTTTGGGAAGACTCCTCAGATGGAGCTGACACAGCTGTGTAAGCCACTTTGACCTTGTATTTTTCCTCTTTCTTGCTCTTTGAAATGCACATAGTTTTTGGTGCAGGCTGGTGCTCCTACAGTCATCTAGGGCCAGAGACAGCCTACAGAATAAAACCATCTACCAAAATATTGTGGCAGATAATGGTGCCAAGAGGGCTGACTAAAAGTAGCTATGGTGTGTGACTCTCATGGAAAGAAACAAAGGGGGAAAGTAAATACAGCACCTTCGACTGAAACACCCAGGTATTCGCATTGGGACTAATAAAGAATGGAGAAAAGCAAGCCATGCAACCGCTCACCCAGAAGTAACACAAACCCAAGGGAACCTGCCCTGTCCAGGGAAGTGGTGAGCAAATGTGTGACCCTGGGAAGCCACATTTCTCCCATGGATCTCTGCAACCGCAGTTCAGGAGATTTTCTTATGGACCCATTCCACCAGGGCCTTTGGTCTGACACACACAGCTACATTGTCTTGGCAAAACAACTGCTCAGACACAAACGGAATCTCAGGAGATTTACATGCTTTGGCTCTGGGATCTCTGGAAAAGATGACTGCAACTCAGACAAGGTGGGAGTTTGGACCTCCGTAAACACCCCTAGAGAGGAAGCTGAATCCACGGGACTGTGCAGCGTCAGTCTGTGGGCCCCATTTCCATGATGCCCCACATGATAAGACTCATTGGATTGGAATTCCAGCCAGCCCCCAGCAACAGTGTTGCACCTAATTGGGATGAAACAGAGTTCTTTGAGGCAGGGTAGGCTGCCCTGTTTGATATTTGAATGACTCAGCCATTCTAGACTGGACATAGGAGAGTCCAAATAAAACTGATGGCAGATGGAGGAAACCCTCAACACAGCACAGTGGCTCTACCAAAATGTGGCCAGACTGCTTTTTGAAGTGGGACCCTGATGCATTTTTTATCTAATGGTGTGGCCTTCTGCCAGAGCCTCCAGAGAGCCCCTTTTATATTCTCCAGCAGACAGAGTTTTAATTTCTTCCTGGATGCAGTGCACAGTGGAAGGACTGGGCCCCCATATTGGCTGTTTTGACAACTCAGCAATTCCAGCCTGTTGGCTTAGGAAAATCCAAATTATTCAGGAGCAGAAGGGGTACCCCAGCACAGCACAGTGGCTCCATTGTAATGTAATCAGCATGCTTCTTTAAGTGGGACCTTGATATGCTCCTCATCTCTGGGTGGGCCAGATGTTGTCTGGTCAACAGAAGTTTAAAAACTTTCTGAGAGCTCCTAGAGAAAGAGTGGGCTACCACCTATGCTGTTTCAGCAACTTAGCTCTTTCAGTCTCTTGGCTATGGAGAGTCCAACCGGATGAGGGGTAGAAACGGTACCAGCAGAGCATGGCTGATCTGTGAAAGTAAAGCTAGATGGCTTCTTTAAGTGGGTCTTCAATACTGTTCCTCTTTGCTGGGTGAGACCTACCAACCAGGGTCTCCAGGCACATTCTACAGGTGTGTTTAAACCAGCAACAGGTCTGCACCTCCCCTGGGATGGAGCTCCCAAAGTAGTGGGCTCCTATATTTCTTGTTATACAGCCTTCACTGGTGTTACTTTCAGTTACTGGGAAATATGAGGTGACTGGAGACTGGAGTAGAAGTCCTACAAACTGTAACAGCCCTACACAAAATAGCCAAATTTTTAAAAGGGAAACAAACAAATAAACAAACAAACAAACAAAAAACAATTCAAAAGTCAGCAACCTCAAAGATTAAAGGTAGATAAGCACATACATGTGAGAAATAGTTAGCTCAAGTATACTAAAAACTCAAAAATCACAGTGCCCTCTTTCCACAAAATGACCACATTTCCAGCAAGCTTTCAGAATAAGGCTGAGGTTGAGATGACTGAAATAACAGAAGTAGATTCCAGTATATGGATAAAAATGAATTTCACTGAGCTAAAGGAACATGTTCTAACTCAATGCAGGAAAGTTAAAGATTACAATATATATGATATTTCAGGAGCTGATAATTTAGCCAGAAGAGAGAAGAACTACTTCAGCACTGATAGTGCTGAAAAACACAATACAATAATTTCATAATGCAATCACAAGTATTAATAGCAGAATAGACCAAGCAGAGGAAAGAATCTCAGAGCTTGAAGACTGTGTTTTTGAAATAAGACAGGCAGACAACAATAGAAAAAAAGAATGAAAGAAATAAACAACATCTCTGAGAAATATGGGATTATGTAAAAAGACCAAATCTATAACTGATTAGTATACCTGAAAGAGTTAGGGAGAGGATTGGCATAGTGGCTCATGCCTGTAATCCCAATACTTTGGGAGGCTGAGGTGGGCAGATCACCTGAGGTTGGGAGTTTGAGACCAGACTGACCAATGTGGAGAAACCCCATCTCCACTAAAAATACAAAATTAGCTGGGTGTGATGGTGCATGCCTGTCATCTCAGCTACTCGAGAGGCTGAGGCTGGAGAATTGCTTGAATGTGAGAGGCAGAGGGTGTGGTGACATGAGATCACACCATTTCACTCAAGCCTGGGCAAAAAATGCAAAACTGCATCTCAAAAAGAAAAAAAAAAGGATAGGAAGAGCTGGGGAGAACAAAACCAATTTGGAAAAATTATTTCAGTATATCATCCATGAGAACGTTTCTAACCTTGCTATACAGGCCAACATTAACATCCAGAAAATGCAGAGAACTCTAGTAATATACTCCATGAAAAGATCATATCAAAGACATATAATCGTCAGATTCTCCAAAGTTGAAATGAAAACTTATTACCAGCCACTACAAAAACACACTGAAGTACATGGACCATTGACACTATCAATTAGCAACATGAACAAGTTTGCAAAGTAACCAGCTAGCATCAACATAACAAAATCAAATCTACATATAACAATAATGGAAGTGGGCTAAATGACACAATTAAAGCAAAGAGAGTGGATAAAGAACCAAGACCCATTGGTATGCTGTTTTCAAGACACCCATCTCACATCAACTGACACATATAGGCTCAAAATAGAGGGATGGAGAAAACTTTACCAGGCAAATAAAAAACAGAAAAAGCAAGGGTTGCAATCCTTGTTTCCAACAAAATAGATTTTTTTTTAGAGATGGAGTTTTACTCTTGTTACCCAGGCTGGAGTGCAATGGCACAATCTTGGCTCACCACAACCTCTGCTTCCTGGGTTCAGGCAATTCTCCTGCCTCAGCCTCCTGAGTAGCTGGGATTACAGGCACATGCCACCATGCCCAGCTAATTTTTTGTATTTTTAGTAGAGATGGGGTTTCACCATGTTGACCAGGATGGTCTCAATTTTTTTGACCTTGTGATCTATCTGCCTCAGCCTCCCAAGGTGCTGGGATTACAGGCATGAGCCACTGCATCCAGCCCCCAAAATAGAATTTAAACAAACACAGGAAGAAACAAAACAAACAAGCAAACAAACTAATAAAGACAAAGAGAGTCATTATATAGTGGCAAAGGATTCAATTCAACAAGAACTAACTATTTGAAATATATGTGCCCCCAACACAAGAGTACCCAGGTTCATGTAATACATTTCTAGAGATCTTTAAAGAGACCTAGCCCACCCCTACACAATAATAGTGGCAGACTTTAACACCCCACTGACAATATTAGACAGATTATTGAGACAGAAAATTAACAAAGATATTCAGGATCTGAACCTAGCTCTGGATCAAATGGATGTGATGAATATTTATAGAACTCTCCACCCCAAAACAGCAGAATATACATTCTTCTTATCACCACATGGCACTATTTCTGAAATCTGTCACATAGTCTGAAGTGAAACATTCCTCAGAACTAAAATCATAATAAACAGTGTCTCAGACCACAGCACAAATTAGAGCAGAAAATAAAGAAATTTACTAAAAACCATAAAATTAAGCAGAAATTGTATAACCTTCTCCTGAATGACTGTTAGGTTAATAATGAAATTAATGCAAGTATTAAGAAATTCTTTGAAACCAGTGAAAACACAGAGAAAACATACCAGAATCTCTAGGACACAGCTAAAGCAGTGTTAAGAGAAAAATTTATAGCACTAAATGCCCACATTCAAAAGCCAGAAACATTACAGCTGAAATAAATACAGAAATAAGAGCAACAAAATTCTACAGCTAGTAGAAGACAAGAATTAACTAAAATCAGAGCTGAACTGAAGGAGATAGAAATATAACAAATAATTCAAAAGATCAACAAATTCAGAAGCTTGTTTTTTCTTAGAAACTAATTATATAGACAGACAACCAGATAGACTAATAAGGAATAAAAGATAAAAAATTTAAATAAACACAATCAGAAATAGTAAGGGTGACCACTGAATTCACAGAAATAAAAACAACCATCAGAAAATACTATAGACAAATCTATGCCCGTAAGCTAAAAATCTAGTAGAAATGGGTAAATTTCTGGATATATACACCCTCTAAGACTAAACCATGAATAAATTGAATCTGTGAAAACACAAATAACAGGCTCTGAAATTGAGGCAGTAACATATAACCTAACAATCACAAAAGCTCAGAACCAAAGATTAACAGCTGAATACTACTAGATTTACAAAGAATAACTGGGTGCAATTCCTACTAAAACTATTTCAAAAAATTAAAACAGAGGATATTCTCCCTAATGCTTTTTATAAGACCACATCATCCTGGTATGAAAACCTTGCTGAGACACAAGAGATAAAGAAAACTTTAGGCCAATATTCCTTTTTTGTGTGTGTGTGAGATGGAATTTCACTCTTGTTACCCAGGCTGGAGTGCAATGGCACGATCTTGGGTCACCGCAACCTCTGCCTCCTGGTTCAGGCAACTCTCCTGCCTCAGCCTCCTGAGTAGCTGGGATTACAGGCACACGCCACCGTGCCCAGCTAATTTTTTTGTATTTTTAGTAGAGACGGGGTTTCACCATGTTGATGAGGATGGTCTCGATCTCTTGACCTCATGATCCACCTGCCTCGGCCTCCCAAAGTGCTGGGATTGCAGGCATAGTCGCCACACCCGGCTCAGGCCAACATTCTTGATGAACATTGATGCAAACGTTTTTAACAAAATAGTGGCAAACTTAATCCAGCAGCACATAAAAATGATTATTCATCCATGGGATGCAAGGTTAATTTAACATACACAAATCAATATGTGATTCATCACATAAACAGAACTAAAGATAAAAACCACATGACTTGTGTGAATAGATGCCGAAAAATCTTTCAACATAATTCAATATGCATTCAGTTTAAAAACTCTCAATAGACTAGGCATTGAAAAAACATCCCTCTAAATAATAAGAATCATATATGACAAAGTATCAGACAACATCATGCTGAGAAGGCAACAGTTGAAAGGATTTTTCTCTAAAACCAATGTAAGACAAGGATGCTCTCTCTCACCACTCCTATTTAGGCCAATATTGGAAGTACTGGCCAGAGCACTCAGGTAAGAGAAAGAAAGAAAAGACATTCAAATCAGAAGAGAGGAAGTTCAACTGCAGCTGATAGCAGATGATGTAATTTTATATCTAGAAAACCCATATTGGCTCAGTCCCAAAGCTTCCTAAGCTGAAAACATTTTTGTCAAAGTCTCAAGTTACAAAATTAACATGCAAAAATCACTAGGCCTAACATTTTTACACACCGAAAACCGTTAAGCCAAGAGCAAAATTATGAATGAACTCTCATTCACAATTGCCACAAAATGAATCAAATACCAAGGAATGTATCTAACAGGGGAAGTGAAAGGTCTCCACAAGGAGAACTATAAACCACTATCCAAGGAAATCAGAGATGACATAAGAGATTGTAAAAACATTACATGTTTATTGTTAGGAAGAATTACTGTTTTTTAAAAAGCCACACTTTCCAAAGAAATTCATAGAGTTGATACTATTTCCATTAAAGTGCCACTGAAATTTTTCACAGAACTAGACAATTCTATTTTAAAACGTTTATGGAGCCAAAAAGTCCTGAACGTTAAGACAACACAAGGAAAAAGCACAAAGCTGGAGGCATCATTCTACACAACTTCAAACTGTGCTACAGCTACTGTGACCAAAACAACATGGTGCTGGTCCACGAACAGACACACAGACCAATGACATGGAATAGAGAACCCAGAAATAAGGCTGCACGCCTACAGATACCTGCTCTTCGACAAACCTGACAAAAACAAGCAATGGAAAAAGGACTCCAGACCTAGTCAATAAATGTTGCTGGTATAACTACAAGCCACATGCAAAAAATTGAAAGTAAACCCCTTCCTCCATCATCCTCAGTCAACTAACACAGGAACAGAAAACTAAACACTGCATATCCTCACTCATAAGTGGGAGGTGAACAATAAGAACACACGGATGCTTGGAGGGAAACAACACACACTGTGGCTATTCGAGGAGTGAGGGGCAAGGGGAGAAGTGCATTGGGATAAATAGCTGATGCACGGCTTAAAGACTGGATGCCAGTTGATAGGTGCAGCAAACCACAATGGCACACATGCCTATGTAAACAATATACACGCTCTGCACTTGAACTTCAGAACTTAAAATAAAATGTAAGAAAAGCGAACTTTTTCTTACATTATATATGAACATTAACTCAGAAGAGTTTAAATGTAAAATCCAAAACCATAAAAGCTTTGGAAGACAACCTAGACAATAACATTCAGGAAATAGGCCTGGGCAATTTTCTATGATGAAGATGCCAAAAGCAATTAGAACAAAGAAAACATTGACAGATGAGATCTAATTAAACTAAGGAGCTTCTGCACAGCAAAGGAAACCATCAACAGAAGAAGCAGGCAACGTAAAGAACGAGATAAAAGTTTTTTACACTGTGCATCTGACAAAGATCTAATTTCCAGCATCTATATGGAACATAAATTCACAAAAATATCTCATTAGAAATTGAGCAAAGGACATGAAGAAACACATCTCAAAGAAGACATACATGCAGCCAACAAGTGTATGAAAAAATAGTTCAACATTACTGATCAGTAGAGAAATGCAAATCCAAATCAAAATGGGATACCATTTTATCCCAGTCAAAATGGTTATTAAAAAGTCAAAAAAGTACAAATGCTGAGAAATTATGGAGAAAAAGGAATGTTTTACCCTGTTGGTAGAGTTCAATCATTGTGGAAGACAATGTGATGATTCCTCAAAGACCTAAAAATAAGAATACCATTTCACCCAGAAATTTTATTACTGAGTATATACCCATAATAAATATGTCATTCTATCATAAAGACATATGTATGCACAAGTTCATTGCAGCCCTATTCACAATAGCAAAGACATCAAATCAACCCACATGTTCATCAATAATAGACTGGATGAGGAAAATGTGGCACATCAACACCATGGAGTACTATGCAGCCACAGAAAATAACAAGATCATGTCTCTTGTAGTGACATGGATGGAGCTGGAGGCCATTATTTTTAAAAGCTAACACAGGAACAGAAAACCAAGTGCCACATACTCTCACTTATAAGTGGGAGCTAGATTATGAGAACACACAGACATGCAAGGGAACAACACAAACTGGGATCTATAAGGAGGGGGAGGGTGAGAGGAGGGAGAGAAGCAGAAAATATAACTAATGAATAGTAGGCTTAATACCTGGGTGATAAAGCAGTCTGAACAACCACATTCATGACACATGGTTGCATATGTAACAAACATGCACATCCTGCACGTGTACACCTGAACTTAAAAGTTAAAAAAAGAGAGAATTTTAGCAAAAAGGTACCTTGTTTTTGACTGCCTTGGTGCACAGTTCAGAGTCAGACTGCCCAGCTCTAACATTCTTATTTATGAGAAAGAAAGCATTTCCTCCATTGTCTGCACTTCTATCATGTAGGGTTTTCTTCTATAGGTAGGCAAATGTAATCCTAATCAAAGTTCTAGCTTTGCCATGAAATCCCTGTGTGATCTTGGATAAGACACGTCTCTTTCCTAAGACATTTCGTATCTGCAAAGTGGTGGAGGCAGCAGGGAGACAGATTTAATTCTAAAGTTCTAGTGTTTTTACATGACCCACATCCATAGTCCCTTGTACAGTTAATAGCATCTCAAATTCTCTTTGTAGAACTACTCCACCACAAAGGTTCTGTCAGTCCATGTGTTGAGTGAGAATGTCAACACTTTCCAGATGCAGAGGACAGGGGACATATTGGTATGCTCCATGGGAAGCTGTTGGGGGATAGAAGTGGGACTCACATGCACACACTGGGCCTTGAAAGATCCTGTGTATGTGACACTTCTTGAACAGAATGTTTGTCTGCCCAGTGCTAAACCCATCTATTTCTGCCCAAGTGAGGAAGATCTGGGCACACCCTGACCAAGCCCTGCTACACCTAACCTAGTTAGTAGGAAGCTTGGACCATGTGCATGCTGAGCTATGGCTTAAGCACTAACATCCAACATCTCATTGGATAACTGGAAAACTGAAGGCCTAAGAGAAGCAGAGACTGGCCCAGAGAACATAGTGAGCAGAGTCCAGAGGATGAAAGAGCATTCTGACCTCCTAGTCCAGGGTTTAACACTGTCATGGGGTTTGCTTTGGGAATGAGTCCCTGAGATCTGGGCATTTTTGCCAATTTTCTCATTATATGAAGCAAACTCATGTCTGCACCATTAGACTTGCACAGGTTTGTGTGCACGTGTGCACATGTGCACACACACACACACACACACAGACTTCTCAGGTTAAAGGTCATAGGAGGAGTTAACACTGATGGAGTGACAAGAAGAAAAAAGATAAAGGATGGGGGCAGCTTTGCCACGAGGTAGAGCCACCCCATCTCCTGGTAACATGCTCAGGACACATAAAATGTGGACAGGAAAAGAAAACAGGCTGATGGCTTGGGAGCCTCAAGGCTCACATGGATCTGCCTGGGCTCTAGCCAACCCCAGGAAAGGCTTCAGAGGGTAAAACTTTGGTTTCTGGATTCACTGCTTCACATAATTAAAATTAGGAAAAATCTCCCCACACCCAATATGAAGAGAAATACAGTAGTGAAACCCTCAAACTTTTTCTCTATAAATTTACACAATTAACTTGGGTGACCACTAAATTTCAAAGGCTTAAACAAGTGGTGGATTACATTTATACATTTGCATATGTTGAACCAGACTTGCATCCAGGGATGAAGCTGACTTGACTGTGATGGATAAACTTTGTGATGTGCTGTTGGATTCAGTTTGCCAGTATTTTATTGAAGATTTTCGCATCAGGAAAACAAAAAAAACAAAAAACAACTGAGTTGATCTTGCTGTCTGTTAATTACCCACTGTACTCTCAGACCCCTGGAAAGTTCTCTGCATCTTCTGAAGGTGTTTCACAGCAGAAAGTGGCCTGGAAACTTGTGGAATAGAGCACGTAATCTAATGTAGAATGTGGCAGAGCCTCAGACCACCGCTCTGAGGTCCAAGGACAAAGTCATCCCTGTCAGAACTTTGGGGTTCTTCTTGGAAAGTGGAGCCAGAGTCATTTTTTAGGCTGGGTTGAGGAGGCCTTGGAAGTTAACTGAATACTCAGAACAGTGGAGGCAAACACGGAAGCATGGGAGGTTTCTGGGGCCCCTCACATTGTCCTGGATCCTGTAGGGCTCCCTCATTTGCCCTCCTGTTTCATAGCATATTTTCTTTGTTTGTTAAATTGCTTAAGTCAGCTAAAATTTACGTAACATATAGTTCAATATATGAACCAATGTTAAATGTAAAATTCAGTGTTTTTCAGGTAATTTACAATGCTACACAACGGTCATCACTGTCAAATTCCAAAATGGTTTTATCACCCTTTTACCAAAAATAAAGCCATACCCATTAAGCAGTGGTTTCTCATTCTCCCATCCAACTTCCCTGGTAACCACTTATCCACTCTATATCTTTAGCTGTTTATTCTAGTAATGTAATAAAAATAAAATAATATAATATATGACCTTTTTTCTTTCACTTTTCTCATTGAGCATATGTCTTTATTTATTAACCATGTTGCAGCACGTATCAGTACTGCATTTATTTTTATGGCTGACAATATTTCATTGTATAAATAATATCATATTGGCAGGGCACGGTTACTCATGCCTGTAATCCCAGCACATGGGGAGGCTGAGGCAAGTCGATCACCTTAGGTCAGGAGTTCAAGACCAGTCTGGCAACATGGTGAAACCCCGTCTCTACTAAAAATACAAAAATTAGCTGAGTGCGGTGGTGAGTTCCTTTAATCCAAGCTACAAGACAGTCTGGGGACTGAGAATCTTTTAAAACTGGGAGGCAGAGTTTGTGGTGAGCTGAGATCTTGTCAATGCACTCCAGCCTGGGCAACAGAGAGAGACTCTGTCTTAAAAGAAAAAAGAAAAAAAAAAGAAATGAGAGAAAATATTTGTAAACTACACAGCTGACAAATGATTGATAAACAGAAACAAAAAACTAAACAGAAAATAATTAAATAATCTAATTTAAAAATAGGCAAAAATCTGAATAGGCTTTTCTCAAAAACATAAGGGGCCTAAATATAAAATCTGAAAGTAAGAGATAAATTATAAAAAAACTGAAAAATATAGAAAGAAATATCACAGACTAATCACATTAAAATATAACCAGCAATGAAAAGAAGAAAGTTCAACAACTTGAAAGTAGAAAAAATATAGATTAGAAAAAAAAAGGGAGGAAAGTATGACTTTCTTCTCACTTCATGGTTATTACAGAGACATTTTCATTTTATTATAATCCTCATATTTCTGAGTCTAGTTAATTCTGTGATATTTTATTTTTCAATTATTTTTATTTTATTTATTTATTTTGTAATTTTTGGGGGTACATGATTGGTTTATATATTTATGGGGTACATGAGATGTTTTGATATAGACATGAAGTGCATAATAATTACATCACATAGAAAGGGATACCCACACACTCAAACATTTATTCTTTGTTTTAAATTCTGACTATTCTCTCTTAGCTAGTTTAAAATGTACAATTACATTATTATTGACTATAATCATCTTGTTTTGCTATCAAATAGTAGGTCTTATTTATTGTGCCCATTAAACATCCCCACCTATCTCATAGCCCTTCTATTTTTTTTAGTCTCTGAAAACTATGTTTCTGCTCTCTATGTCCACGAGTTCAATTGTTTCGATTTTTAGATCCCACAAATTAGTGAGAACGTGCGATGTTTGTCTTTCTGTGCCTGGCTTATTTCACTTAACATACTGTTATTCATATTGTTGCAAAAGACAAAATCTCATTTTGATGACTTAATACTACTTCATTGTATATATGTACTACTTTTTAAAAAATACATTCATTCATTTGTCGACAGTTTGCTTTCAAATGTTAGCTATTGTAAGCAGTGCAGCAACAAACTGATTTTCTTTCTCTTCAGTATATACACAGCCCTGGGATTGCTGGGTTATATGGTAGGTGTGGTAGCTCAATTTTAAGTTTTTTAAGGAATCCTCAAACTGTTTTTTAAAGTGGTTGTACTAATTTACATTCCCACCAAGACCACACAAATGTTTTCTCCCCATCCTCATCAGCATTTGTTATTCTCTCTCTTTTGGATATAAAACAGTTTAACTGACATGAGATAATATCTTATTGTAGTTCTGATTTGCATTTCTCTGATGTTCAATAATGTTTAGCAATGGTTATATGCCTGTTTGCCATTTATATGTTTTCTTTAAAGAAATGCCTCCTCATGGCTGGACATGGTGTCTCACATCTGTAATACCAGCACTTTGGGATGCCGAGGTTAGCAGATGACCTGAGGCCAGGAGTTCAAGACCAGACTGGCCAATATAGCGTAACCTAATCTCTACTAAAGATACAAAAATTAGCCAGGCATGTGTTCTGTCTGGGAGACATGATGGAGAAAAAACGGCACATGGAATACTTTTAAGGGTAAACAGCCTTTATTCCAAGTATATGGCAATACAGATAGAATAAGCAAATTATATAAGTAAACTGATAAGAGATGGGGAGGAGGAAATATATATATAAAATATATAGACACACACACTCACCAGACTATGGAGGAAGCATCACCAGATCGAGAAGCAACAGCCTGGACTCCAGAATCAGACAGACACCGGTGCACAGATGAGGAGAGGTCTCATGAAGCTCTAGTGCCGTCTGAGACCCTAGCTCTTTTTGTAACAAGCTGTTTGGCATGAGGCCCACTAACGAAAGCCCTTTACTACTGAGCTCAAAAAACACAGAAAAGTCAACTTGTTTTCTTGATTGTCTGCTGTTTTACAATAGCTAAAAAATAGAAACAGATTGAAATAGAGATTTCCCCAAAATAGTGCTAAATGAATACCTCAAGAAGCTCACACAACCTGTTCTGGGACTGGTGAGCATTGTGTTCATGTTTAATTGAGTTCAAATTTAATATTTAACTTTTCTTCCACATTTGGCCTCAATCTGATACTCGACTGTAGAAAAATACCCTTACAGATACATGGGAAATGCATAGTTGATATAGATCACAGATACAGAGTAAGCACAGGAGAATTAAAAGATTAATGAAAAATCACACCCACCATGGCTTTGCAAAAGGATCAATATTGTGAAAATTGTCAGGGATATGCACATAATGCTCAGTATGCAGTAAGACACAGGGACGATTCTCGAAGGTAGCCAATTCCCGTTACCCTCTGGGAACTCCACGCATAGAAAAACATTGACGGCAGTTGCTTCTGTTGCAGTGGTGGATACTCAGTTTGTAAATTTATTCTTGGACTCAGACACAAAAACACAGGTATTAACCACTAGCAGACAGATTATTCTCTGTAATAACAGAAATGGAGGGAAACATAACATTTTTTTTGAAGGTAGAGGTTTTCTTTTTATATGTACAAGACACATTAATCCATTAAATTTGAGGACACAATGCAAAAAAAAAAGAAAAAAAAGCACTTCAACTAATTCATCTGACAATGCTGTTCATATTCATGATGGCATTTTTTGCTGTTGTTGTTGTCCTACTAATAAAGGAGACTTAGGGCTGCTGCGCTGATATATATTTGGGGGTCCCACCTCCTTACCTCATCCATACACCACCAGGGTGAACAGGAAGAAGAAAAGGAAGCACAGGGCCCATAGCAAAGTTTCATAATCTTGAATGCAAGAGGGGTGAAGGAAAGGAAGGGGAGAAAATAGGACAAAATACAAATCCTATAATACATACAAAAGGGTGGGGATGGTATAGGAATGGGACAGACATGAAGCTGAGGCATGGGGTGGGCTTCTGGGGGTTGGGAGCAGCAGAAACCCCCCTTCCTTTCTCTTTGATGCTGTTTCCATAGTTTCCAGGCTGAGAAGCCCTCTCAGAAGATGGGACTGGGAGAAGAGGGTCAGGGCCTCAGTTTGCCCCCCAGCTGTAGCTGTTGTAGGCAGACTTGTTGGTCTGGGGCTTCTGCAGAATGGAGCTGGTCTGGTTACCTGGCCCGCTGCCCATCTGGCCATCCTGCTGCAGGTGATGGTGAAGAATCTGAGAGTGCAGCTGCTGATGGGGGGTCAGAATGTGCATAAAGGAGGCAGGTGGGTAGGCAGCAGCTGTAGCGGATTGATGGGGCCCCCACTTTCTAGGGCTGAAGGCAAGTTGAAAGAAGCAGCAGGAGTACTGGAATGAAAACCTTGTTTCTCAAAGAACTTCTGGGTTTTGGAGTACACAGCACCTGAGATATCTGGCACACTTGTGTTACTGGAGTTAATGGAAACACCAGGGTTGTATCCATGAGACCCATATTCACTCAGCTATTGGAAAGGGGTGGCAGATGCATTCACACTGCCATTCACACCTTGCTGCTTGGAAGAGATAAGAGCCACAGGGAACACAGCAGGCCCATACTGGAAGGTGCTGGGGAGGCCTGGGACCCCTGTATAGTATGGCAGGAGGGTGTAACTGTAGCCAGGAGGCAGTGCCGGGTTCAGGAATGTCTGCTGTGTGATGTGGTGAGTCTGCATCTGGTTCTGTTGGGGTTGGGCCAAGGTTGTGGCCAGGGCTGGGGAGGAGGCATCCCCAAGGCCAAACTTTGTGAGGTCACCAGAATAAGGGTTGCTGGCCAGGCTACCATCCCCCCCAGTCAGCAGAGTAGTGGGTGTGGGAAATAGGATGCTGTAGTAATCCAATGGAAGTTTTGTTTGAAGCATCTGCAAATCATCATAATCATATACTTGTGGTGGATAGGCATGTAACAGCCCTGGAGCCATAATATATGGATTAGGCAACAACGGCGGGACCCCAGGAGAGAGGCTGGGAGGAGCTTTTCCTGAAGTCGTGGCAACTGATCTTCGAGTCGAGGCTGTGACAGTGGAGTTGCTGCCTAGGCTGAGACCCAGACTACTGCCACTATTGAGACTGGAGGAGACACTGACCACTGGGAGAGGTGCAGACACTATGCTGGATGTGGTGGAAAAAGTGCTGGAGGAAGAATGGAGAATTGTGTCACTCTCCATGCTTGTGTGCAAAAGAGTGGATGTTGAAGTGTTCCCAGAAGATGTTGATGACAAAAGGGTATTCTGCTGCATAGATAATGTGCTGCTGTGTTGTGTAGTGTTAGTATTTTGAATCTCCTCACTGTGGCTCAAGCCACCCAAGGAGGATGAGTGCTGATTGGTTGTTGTCAGTAAGGAAGCTGCAGATACCATTTCATTGAGAGGGGGGATGCTAGAAGTGGAGGGTGAATCAGATTTCACTGCAGAGCCTGTAGCACCTTCAACAGATTGCGTGGTCGGTAACTGCATAGCCTGCACTGAACTGAAGCCATTCTTTGCCTGAGTCAGGTCCTTTTGGGGTGATGAAGAGATGGATCTGGGGTACCACCAAGTCTTTGTGGATCTCTGTTCATAAAGAGGGCCCTGAGCATTATTTTGGGAGGTGTAGGTTGTTGACTGAATTGGCCACTCTGATAACGACTCCTGACTCCGGTTAGATCAAAATGCAGATGAAGATTCGCTGGCCATGCTGGTATACAGGATACTTGGAGCCTGGCTTGAAGAGGTGCTCATGGTGGGGGTGGACTCATAATCAGAAAGGACAGGCTCTGACCCAAACTGCAATGCCCCGAACTGCAGGTTTAGCCCTGAGATATCTGCTGAGCCAGGCATCTCCACAGCCAGAGCAGGAATCTTGAAGTCGAGGAGGCTTTTTTCTTCTGTTGTTTCAGTTTTTGCTGAGCTGGCTGAGGGCTAGAGGACTGGTTGTCTGAAGATCCAGGTGACTTCTATGGAGCTGATGTGGATTTGCTTGGCAGAGGAGAAGACGGAGGTGGAGGTGCAGCTGTGGAGGTAGGCACTGCAGGTGACTTCTTCTGAAGGAACACCTCCATCATGGTTGAAGATGGGGTAAAAGCCTGGTGCTTTGTAAAGGGGCTGTGCACTGTTGAATCATTCAGATTCTTCAAATTATACTGCACCAATGATGGGGATTGTGTCATCGAGCCCATGTCCCAAGAGGAGGTGGTGGTGCTTGCAGTCTGAGAATGCTGAGCTGCCAACTGAGCCAGGGCTTGAGCAGTCTTGAATTGCTCCAAGAACTGGGAGCCCATAGTACTGCCACCTTTAGCTTCACCAACATCACCAAATTCTTTCCCCAACATGCTCACCATACTGTGATAAGAAAATGTGTTCCCTGAAGCTGGCTGTGATATGAAGTCTGCTTTGAATTGCTGAACACCAGAGGCTGGGCCAGAGAAGGAGCCTGAGATGGATCCAGATTAGATGAATCATTCTTCATTGTAGATGGTGTCTTCCCCAGCAGAACAGCAAGGTCAATTCTCTGACTAGCAGTGATTGTCACATTCTCTGCAGGCAGAGGCACTGAAGACGCATTAGAGGCAGTGAAGATCTTGGTCTCAGAAAGATCTTCATTTCAATCTTCAGTCCCCCATTCCTCTGTTGCAGTCTTCCATGCACCAAGGAGCAGTCTTAAATTTTCAGGGATAATTTGACCCCTCATCCCCAATGAAATCAAGTCTCATCCCATCATCTGGTTCAAAGTGGCCAGTGTTGTTCTGCATATTGCTGCTACTATTGCCATAGTTATCGTCAGTATTGGCTGGCTCTACATAATCAGCTGGGTTAAAAGTTCCCATTCCTTGAGCAGAAAACCTTCCTCCTCGCCTACCAGAGCCACCTCTGCCTCAGCCATGGCACCTTCTTCCTATTTCCGTTCCTCTTCCACAAGGCCCTCCTCTCTTGGTGCCATTTTCCTGACCTCGAACCACAGCTGGTTTTGATAAATCCCCATGCATATACTCTCATTCACGGCTGGCACCTCTCCCCCGTCTTGGTGGTCCACCATGTCGCCAACTATAGTCTCTGTCCCGGTCTCTATTTTCTTTGCCTTCCTCATTGTATTCCATTTGGCCACCATCCTTCTGGCCTGAGACTCCCTTCTTCTTCCCGACCATCTCCCAGGAATTCCTGTCTGGGTTTCCTTCCAGAAGAACATTGATGGCTCTGTTGACATCTCCATTGCCGTCATGTAAAGCAATTACACATTCATCCTGGTTCTTGCCCATAATATCCATCAATCGTTTCACCTTTTCCTCAAAGTCAGCATCATTATGGTCCAAAAATCATCTGTGCAAGTCGAATTTGTTCTGCAGTGGCCGCTGCTTGTGCTGTGGCTGGTTTTGGTTTTGAGGTTGTTCCCAGATTGCCCGGGTTCAGTTAGTGCCCACCGATGTCATCACTTACAGTATATACAAATAACAGTATTTACAAGGCAGAATACTCAGTCTCCTCCACACTGACACGCCAGGCCATGCCACCCCTGTCATGTAATATAAGATTCCCTCTTCCCCACCCCCTCCCTCTTTTTCCCTCTAGCACTGGCTTTTGTGCCTTCCCCCCAATATTGTTTTTAATCTTTAGAAAATTGTACTGTGCCTTCATTTTCTGCTCCCATAGCTACCAGGTCACCAGCCTCAGGGGTGGAATCTGATGACTGCTGTACCATATTTTGGCTCCAGGATGTAAGCTACCTGTACCAGTGGATCTGAATCTCCCAGTTCTGTATGCAGCCTCTGTTGGGGCAGAGATTTCCTCAGGGGTTAGTTTTTGACAAGGTTCTGAGGTGGGAAATTAAGGAAAGAAAGATAGAAAGTTAAAATCAAAGAGAGAAACAAGTTCTCTGTATTAGGCTGATGGCAGTCAACAGGTGAAGACCAGGCCTGGAAAAATTCTTCATAACATTGTCTGAGAAGCCAGAGTTGAGAGGAATGTACTTTGAAAACACTTCCTGTACTCTCTCAACATAAGGATGGAAGCATAAATTTTCCTTGTGCCTTACCCCTATAGTGTAAGTAACTTAGGAATTTATAGGTATCTCTGTCCTGTGTAAGTCAATTTTGTATCTAAGTGACACAGTGAAGGCCATGAGAAATGCCTAAGAAGACCGAAACTACAGATACCAAGGCACCAAGGAAAAACTCATGCGGTAAATCTATATGAGGCTCTGCAGAACCAACCTGAGCTGAGATAAGGGCCACCTGGCTTGCATGCTAAGAGTCATATGTAAGCCTGCCACTGCCTTGATTAATAGCTTTTGTTTTCTCTTCTATAAGCTTGCTTCCTGCTTTGTGTTTTCATGTCCCTAGATACATAAAAGGCATTTGCTCTCTTTGTCTGATGCTCAGTTTTTGGATGTGACTCCACTTAGCCTGTTCACACCTTAAATAGAATCCTCCTGTTCCACCCATTGGTCTCTCCTGTCTCCTGATTTTCCACAACAGTACCACTAACAATTGAGCTACTCGCATCTGCCGTTTTATAGCAAAGAATCTGGAGTGGTATTTTATAAAATGACCTTTAACTCTCCTCGGTAATCGCTATCAGTTATATCACCATACATTATAATGCCTCTCATTGGAAGGCTTGAGTGTGTTGCAATCCATTCATCTGCATTCAAGTTTGCAGTTATGGTGGAAATTTTGGCCTGTTGATCTGCCTGCTGATTACTCTGTCAAGATAAAGCAGAGATGCGTGAACATCAACAAGAAAAACAGTGTTAACGGCAGTGTGCACTATGATTCACAAATCTTTCCAGTATTGTTTTCCTCAAATCCCTTATTAATAAAATACATTTGTTTAATTCCATTGAGGCATCCAGGTAGACTACCTGCTACTGACCAAGAGTTACTATACAACTGACGCATCCCTCTGGACTCCTCCTGAATGCATCAGATGACCACTACTAGATTAGCCAGCTGGCTGCTCCCACCCCCTCCTTCATCAGAAATGCCAATTTTCTTTTTAACAGGATTGCAAGCCATGGCCTTCCAGCATCAAGTGCCACCAATGTGTTTGGTGAATCCATCAGTAAACCAAGCATGTTTCTGATCCTGTGGACTTAGTTCTTTAGAGTACTTGCCCCATTGGGAGGAGGAGGTTTTCTTCCCTCTCTGCAGGACTTGCTCAGTGGTTTTCTGAGCTGGCAAGTTTTGTGCATCCTCATGTAAAAATAATACATCCTTTGGACCTGGCTTAGCCCTGTCTTTTAGGTACAATTTCAATTTTATGATGCTACTTTCTTTCTTTTTTTTTTTTTTTCAAGATTGGGTTTCACCGTGATGGCCAGGCTGGTCTTGAACTCCTGACTTCAGGTGATCCACCCACTTCGGCCTCCAAAGTGCTAGGATTACAGGCATGAGCCCATGCACCTGGCTGCTACTTTATTTTTCATACCCTATTCTCTGAGTTTTGGGGGAATTCATGACCCAAGTCATAACAGGAATATCAGGCTTTACAAGGAAATCATGGTTGAAGCAGGGGTGCTCCCTTTCTTGCAAAGTCCAACAGCAAGCTAACAATTGTTTTCAAAAGGGATATAAGATTTTCAGGCCTCTGGCAGCTTCCAGGTCCATAACCTCAGAGACAGCCTCTTTTCTTTTTTTTTTTTTTTTAAAGGTCCATGTGGTTTATTTGCTCCAAGAAAGCAAACATGAATCTAAAATTTGGCTAAGTTTTCCCCTCAGTCTCAAAAAGACCTCAGTAAGAATGTTCTGACCAGGAAATTGTGGGTTATCTTCTTAGCCCTTGCTTTCTTTTTTTTTTTTTAATTTTTATTGCATTATAGGTTTGGGGGTACATGTGCAGAACGAGCAAGATAGTTGCATAGGTACACACATGGCAGTGTGCTTTGCTGCTTTCCTCCCCTTCACCCACACTTGGTATTCATCCCCAGGCTATCCCCCCCAGCCCCCCCGCTGTCCCTCCCCCATTCCCCCCAACAGTCCCCAGTGTATAGTAGACCACCTCTCTGTGTCCACGTGTTCTCATTTCTCTCACCCACCTATGAGTGAGTATATGCGGTATTTCTTTTTCTGTTCTTGTGTCAGTTTGCTGAGAATGATGTTCTCCAGATTCATCCATGTCCCTACAAAGGACACAAACTCATCATTTTTGATTGCTGCATAATATTCCATGGTGTATATGTGCCACATTTTCCCAGTCCAGTCTATCATCGTTGGGCATTTGGGTTGGTTCCAGGTCTTTGCTATTGTAAACAGTGCTGCAATGAACATTCGTGTGCATGTGTCCTTATAGTAGAACGATTTATAGTCCTTTGGATAGATACCCAGTAATGGGATTGCTGGGTCAAATGGAATTTCTATTTCTAGGTCCCTGAGGAATCGCCACACTGTCTTCCACAATGGTTGAACTAATTTACACTCCCACCAACAGTGTAAGAGTGTTCCTATTTCTCCACATCCTCTCCAGCATCTGCTGTCTCCAGATTTTTTAATGATCGCCATTCTAACTGGTGTGAGATGGTATCTTTTCATCTTGTTTCTGACAGAGGTTCCAATTAGCATGTTGATCAAGGACAGCCACTTGCAGTTCTACTGGCCCACCTCCTATACACCATAGATCCAGGGTCAGCTGCACTGCTTATTAAGTTTGTTCAAAAACCATGCTCTCATTCTGTCCCCAGTGAAAACCATAGCATTTTCTAGTGATCACATGCAGAGGTTGTAAGATGTTACCCAAGTGGGAAATATGATGTCTCCAGAATCCACACGTCAGTAAATTCCTGGGCCTGCTTTTTAGCGGTATGTGTTGCAAATTCAGGTATTTTGGCCTTAGCCTTTGGTAAAATGGACTATTTCTCTACGTTCCATAGGAAGCAGAGGAATTTTACTGTTCGTGTAGGTCCTTGAATTTTACCAACATGGTAAAACCCCGTCTCCACTAAAAATACAAAAATTAGTTTTTCTGTGTACTCACTGTTACTAGCAACTATATGGTTAGCTTGGGAGGTGGAGGTTGTGGTGAGTCAAGATCACGCTATTGCACTCCAGCCTGGACAGCAAGAGTGAAACTCCATCTCAAACAAAAGAAAAAACAAAACACCACCCCAAACCCCAAAACCACATATATTGTAAAAATGTAGGAGAGAGTATGATATGATACACAAGTGCTCCTCAAGACAAAGATGCTTTCAGTGACTCCAGACTCAGGTAAGTATTTAGGAGTGGTGTTGGACATATAAATGTGATGGACCCACCACTTGTGTTGAACAGAGTAAAAGTCATGAAGCTCCTGCCCCAGGTTATAAGTTCCAAACACAAAACATTAAAAAATGATAAAAATACAGCATGTGATACATGTGGAATTCTGTAATTAACTGCTCCAGAACAGTGCTGCTTGTGGTGTCCCACTTGCCAGTAACATACATAGGAATAATGATATTTGCAAGCATATTCAGAATTCAGCACAGAATTAGGATATTGAAGAATCAAGTCTATTTGGAAGCATTTAGTTTAAGCTCTGTGCAACTGATGTTTTGGGGGCTGACAGTAATGGCATGGGAGATACTCAAGTGGAAGATGGTGTCAATGCTCATGCTCTGGCCCACTCTGTGAACATAAAAAACAAGTTTCTATCCAATATTACTGAAAAAATAGATCAACTCCAAAGCAGTCCTTCTCTAAAGAACTTTTGTAGAGAGTACCAGGAGTTGAGCATAGTGAGGTGCTTGAGAATCAAATCTATGCATCATAAGGTTTATCTCATAAATAAAGAAAACTGTGATGTCAAGAAGAACATTTCAGCTATTTAAGTATCATCTGGGATAAGAAGATCATTTGTACTGCTATAATACTGGAGACAATTTTTTATTTTCAAGTAATTGATAATTTCATTCCAAGTGAGGAGACTTTATGAACACATCAGGTCTGCTTTATGGGGGAAATCAAAATACCCTATTGTGTATTTGTTATTCTTTCTAGTCCAGACATATTTTATTAAACTTTATTTTTCTTTTGATAAAAGTTTTTCTCTGAAAAGAAAAACATATATTCTCACTATGCTGTAGTACTAATGTAGAGTATTATAACAGTGTTTTACATGTATTTTTATAAGAAATCCATAACGTGCTTTATTTTCCCTTTTCACAGGGGAAGAGATTTTAAACATAAAAAAACTGAATGACATTTCTAATATAATTTGCCTGTGTCCCTACTCAAATATCAACTTGAATTTTATCTCCCAGAATTCCCATGTTTTGTGAGAGGGACACAGAATTAGGTGGTTTAATCATGGGGGCCACTCTTTGTTATTCTCATACTAGTAATAATTCTCATGAAATCTGACAAGTTTATCAAGGGTTTCTGCTTCTGTTTCCTTCTCATTTTTCTCTTGCCAACATTATGTAAGAAGTGCCCTTCGCCTTCCACCATGATTCTGCAGCATCTTTAGCCATGTGGAACTGTAAGTCTAATTAAATCTCATTTTGTTTCCACTTTGGGGTATTTATTTATCAGCAGCAAGAGAATGAACTAATGCAGTAAATTGGTCCCAGTAGAGTGGAGCATTCTGGAAAGATAGCCAAAATTATAAAAGTAATTGTGGACTCCAGGAAATACAGAGAACACCACAAAGATACTCTGCAAGAAGAGCAACCTTAAGGCACATAATCGTCAGATTCAACAGGGTTGAAATGAAGGAGAAAATACTAAGGGCAGCCAGAGAGAAAGGGCGGTTAACCCACAAAGGGAAGCCCATCAGATTCACTGCAGATCTCTTGGCAGAGACTCTACAAGCCAGAAGAGAGTGGGGGCCAATATTCAACATCCTTAAAGAAAAGAACTTTCAATCCAGAATATTAAATCCAGCCAAACCGAGCTTCATAAGTGAAGAAAAAATAAAATCCGTCACAAACAAGCAAGTACTCAGAGACTTTGTCACCACTAGGCCTGCATTACAAGAGCTCCTGAAAGAGGCATTACACATAGAAAAAAACAACCAGTACCAGCCATCCTAAAAGCATACCAAATGCTAAAGAGCAACTACAAAATAAAGAATCTACATGAACCAATGGACAAAACAGCCAGCTAGCATCAAAATGGCAGTATCAAATTCACACATAACAATATTAACCCTAAATGTAAATGGGCTAAATGCACCAATCAAAAGACACAGACTGGCAAATTGGATAAAAAACCAAAACCCATCAGTGTGCTGTATCCAGGAAACCCACCTCACATGCAAGGATACAGAAAGGCACAAAGTAAGAAGATGGAAGAAGATTAACCAAGCAAACAGGAAAAAAAAGCAGGAGTTGCAATTCTAACCTCTGATAAAATAGACTTTAAAGCAACAAAGATCAAAAGAGAAAAAGAAGGCCATTACATAATGGTAAAAGGATCGATACAACAAGAAGAGCTAATGATTCTAAATATATATCGACCCAATGCAGGAGCACCCAGATATATAAGGTAAGTTCTTAATGACTTACAAAGAGACTTAGACTCCCACACAATAATAGCGGAAGACTATAACACTCCACTGTCAATATCAGACAGATCAACAAGACAGAAAATTAACAAGGATATCCAGGACTTGAACTCAGACTTGGAACAAGCAAATCTGACAGACATTTAGAGAACTCTCCAACCCAAAGCCACAGAATATGCATTCTTCTCAGCACCGCATCATACCTACTCCAAAATTGACCACATAATTGGAAGTAAAGCACTCCTCACCAAATGCAAAACAACGGAAATCATAACAAACAGTCTCTCAGACCATAGTGCAATCAAGTTAGAACTCAGAATTCAGAAACTAACTCAGAATCACATAGCTTCATGGAAACTGAACAACTGGCTCTTGAATGTTTATTGGATAAACAATGAAATGAAGGCAGAAATAAAGAAGTTCTTTGAAATCAATGAGAACAAAGACAAAACATACCAGAATCTCTGGGACACATTTAAAGCAGTCCGTAGAGGAAAATGTATAGAAATAAGTGCCCACATAAGAAGAGTGGAGAGATCCAAAATTGACACCCTATCATCAAAATTGAAAGAGCTAGAGGAGCAAGATCAAAAAAGCTCAAAACCTAGCCGAAGACAAGAAATAACTAAGATCAGAGCAGAACTGAAGGAGATAGAGACAAGAAAAACCCTTCAAAAAAATCAATAAATCCAAAAGCTGGTTTTTTGAAAAGATTAACAAAATAGACCACTAGCCAGACTGATAAAAAAGAAAAGAGAGAACAACCAAATAGATGCAATAAAAAATGATAAAGGGAAAATCACCACAGATTTCACAGAAATTCAAACCATCATCAGAGAATACTACAAACAACTCTATGCACATAAACTAGTAAACCAGGAAGAAATGGATAAATTCCTGGATGCCCGTGTCCTCCCAAGCCTAAACCAGGAGGAAGCTGAAACTATAAATAGACCAATAACAAGGTCTGAAGTTGAGGCAGCAATTAAGAGCCTACCACACAAAAAAAGTCCAGGTCCAGATGGGTTCACAGCCAAATTCTGCCAGACACACAAAGAGGATCTGGTACCATTTCTTCTGAAACTATTCCAAATAATTCAAAAAGAGGGAACCCTTCCCAAATCATTTTATGAGACCAACATCATCCTGATACCAAAATCCAGCAGAGACTAAATTTCAGGCCAATATCAATGATGAAAAGAAAACTTCAGGCCAATATCAATGATGAACATAGATGTAAAAATCTTCAATAAAATATTGGCAAACCGATTGCAACAGCACAATAAAAGACTTATCCATCATGATCAAGTAGGATTCATCCCGGGGTTGCAAGGCTGGTTCAACATATGCAAGTCTATAAATGTAATTCACCACATAAACAGAAGTAAAAACAAAAACCTCATGATTATCTCAATTGATGCAGAGAAGGCATTTGACAAAATTCAACAGCCCTTTATGCTAAAACTCCTCAATAAACTTGGTATTGATGGAACATATCTCAAAGTAATAAAAGCTATTTATAACAAACCAACAGCCAATATCATACTTAATGAACAAAAACTGGAAGCATTCCCTTTGAAATCCGGCACTAGACAAGGATGCCCTCTCTCACCACTTCTATTCAACATAGTACTGGAAGTTCTAGCCAGAGCAATCAGGCAAGAAAAAGAAATAAAGCGTATTCAAATAGGAAAGGTGGAAGCCAAATTGTTTCTATTTGCAGATGACATGATAGTATACCGAGAAGATCCCATCACCTCAGCCCAAAAACTCCTGAAACTGATAAGCAACTTCAGCAAAGTCTCAGGATATAAAATCAATGTGCAAAAATCACAAGCATTCCTATACACCAATAACAGAATTAAAGAGAACCAAATCAAGAACAAACTGCCATTCACAATTGCTACAAAGAAAATAAAATACCTAGGTATACAACTCACAAGGAATGTAAGGGACATCTTTAAGGAAAACTACAAACCACTGCTCAATGAAATAAGAGAGGATACAAACAGATGGAGAAACATTCCATGTTCATGGTTAGGAAGAATCCATATCATGAAAATGTCTACACTGCCCAAAGTAATTTACACAATCAATGCAATCCCCATCAAACTACCATTGAATTTCTTCACAGAACTGGAAGAAACCACCATGAACTTCATATGGAACCAAAAGAGAGGCTGCATAGCCAAGTCAATTCTAAGCAAAAAGAACGCAGCCAGAGGCATCACACTACCAGACTTCAAACTATACTAAAAGGCTACAGTAATCAAAACAGCATGGTATTGGTACCAAAACAGAGGTATAGACCAATGGAACAGAACAGAGGCATTGGAGGCAACACAACACATCTACAACCATATAATCTTTGATAAACCTGACAAAAAAAAGCCATGAGGAAATGATTCTCTGTTTAATAAATGGTGTTGGGAAAACTGGCTAGCCATGTGCAGAAAGCAGAAACTGGACCCTTTCCTGACACCTTACACTAAAATTAACTCCAGATGGATTAAAAACTTAAACATAAGACCTGGCACCATAAAAACCCTCGAAGAAAATCCAGGCAAAACCATTCAGGACATAGGTGTAGGCAAGGACTTCATGACCAAAATACCAAAAGCATTGGCAACAAAAGTCAAAATAGACAAATGGGACCTAATCAAACTCCACAGATTTTGCACGGGAAAAAAAAGTCACTAGAGTGAATATGCAACCATCAGAATGGGAAAAAATCTTTGCAGTTTACACATCTGACAAAGGGCTGATATCCAGAATTTACAAAGAACTCAAACAGATTTACAGGAAAAAAACAAACAAGCCCATTCAAAAATGGGCAAAGGATATGAACAGACACTTTACAAAAGAAGACATACATGAGGCCAACAAACACATAAAAAAATGCTCATCATCACTGGTCATAGAGAGATGCAAATCAAAACCACATTGAGATACCATCTCACACCAGTTAGAATGGCGATCATTAAAAAATCTGGAGACAACAGATGCTGGAGAGAATGTGGAGAAATAGGAACACTCTTACACTGTTGGTGGGTGTGTAAGTTAGTCCAACCATTGTGGAAGACAGTGTGGTGATTCCTCAAGGACCTAGAAATAGAAATTCCATTTGACCCAGCAATCCCATTACTGGGTATATATCCAAAGGACTATAAATCGTTCTACTATAAGGACACATGCACGTGAATGTTCATTGCAGCACTGTTTATGGTAGCAAAGACCTGGAACCAACCCAAATGCCCATCGATGATAGACTGGACTGGAAAAATGTGGCACATATACACCATGGAATATTATGCAGCAATAAAAAATGATGAGTTTTTGTCCTTTGTAACGACATGGTTGAATCTGGAGAACTTCATTCTCAGCAAATTGACACAAGAACAGAAAAGGAAATACTACATATTCTCACTCATAGGCGGGTGAGAAAAATGAGAACACATGGACACAGTGAGGGGGCCTACTACACACTGGCTTCTATTGGGGGGAATGGGGAAGGGATAGCAGTGGGGGGAGCTGAGGAGGGATAGCCTGGGTAGAAATGCCAAGTATGGGTGAAAGGGAGGAAGGCAGCAAAACACACTGCCATGTGTGTACCTATGCAACTATCTTGCACGTTCTGCACATGTACCCCAAAACCTAAAATGCAATAAAAATTTAAAATAAAAAAAGTAATTTTGGAATTGGGTAACAGGCAGAGGTTGGAACAATTTGGAGGGCTCAGGAGAACACACAAAAATGTGGGAAAGTTTGGAACCTCCTAGAGGCTTGTTGAGTGGCTTCGACAAAAATGCTGACAGTGATATGAACAATAAGGTTCAGGCCGAGGCAGTCTCAGATAGAGATGAGGAACTTGTTGGGAACTGGAACAAAGGTAACCCTTGTTATGTTTTAGCAGAGAAACTGGTGGCATTTTGCTCCTTTTCTGGAGATCTGTGAAACTTTGAAATTGAGAGAGATTATTTATGGTGGAAATAATTTCTAAGCAACAAAGCATTTAAACCATGACTAGAGTTCTGTTAGGAGCATTCTGTTTTAAAAAGGAAACAAAGTATAAAAGTTCAGAAAATTTGCAGCCTGAGAGTGCAGTAGAGAGGAAAATTTCAGACAGGTGTGGTGGCTCACACTTGTCATCTCAGCACTTTGGGAGGCCAAGGCAGGCAGATCACCTGAGGTTGGGAGTTCAGGATCAACCTGGAAAACATGGAGAAGCCCCATCTGTACCAAAAATACAAAATTACCTGGGTGCAGTGGTGGGCTCCTGTAATCCCAGCTATTTGGGGGGCTGAGGCACAAGAATTTGTTGAACCTGAAAGATAAATGTTGTGAGCAGGGATTATGCCGTTGCACTCCAGCCTGGCAACAAAAGAGAGACTCTGTCTCAAAAAGAAATAAAAATAAAAATAAAACCCATTTTTTATTGGAAAATTCAAGCCAGCTGCATAAATTTTCATAAGTAGCAAGGAGTCAAATTCTAATCCCCAAGATTATGGGATAAAAGGGTCTCCAGGCCATTTAATAGACCTTCACAACAGCCCAACCCTTCACAGTCCCAGAGGCCCAGGAGGAAAATGTAATTCTTTTGGCAAGGCCCAAGGTCCCATGTGGTGTACATCCTAGGAATTTGGTGCCCTTTGTCCCAGTTGACCCACCCACGGCAGACAGAGGCAACTGTAGACCTCAGGTTGTGGCTTCAGAGAGTGGAAGGGCCAAGGCTTGGCAGCTACCACTTGGTGTCGAGTCTGTGGGTACACAGAAATCAAGAATTGGGGTTTGGGAACCTCTGCCTAGATTTCAGCAGATGTATGGACATGCCCGAATGCTCAGGCGAGATCTGTTGCAGGGGCAGGCCCTCTACAAGGGCAGTGCAGAAGGAAAATATGGGGTGGAAGCCCTCTCACACAGTCCCTACTGTGGCACTGCCTAGTGGATATGGGAGAAGAGCCACCATCCTCTGGGCTCCAGAATTCTAGATCCACCAACAGCTTGCACCAAGCACCTGGAAAATCTGCAGACACTCAACATCAACCCATGAAAGCTGTCGGGAGAAAAGCTGTACTCTGAAAAGCCACGGTGTTGGAGTTTCCCAAGACCATGGAAACCCACCTTTTGACACAGGGTGACCTAAGTGTGACACCTGGGGTCAAAAAATTTATACTGGAGGTTTAAAATTTGATTGTTGAGGGAAAGGCAAGATGGCGTCGTAGAGGCGACTCAGGATTGCAGCTCCCAGTGAAGGCACAGAGGGTGAGTCCTAGCCGCATTCTCGGATGAACCTTTTATGCCCACAGAGTGTCGAATGTCCCAGGTGTGGGAGAGACACTGGACTCTAGTGCAGCCGGCTAATGCAGCTGGCTCCCGCCGCCTCTTTGGCCAGTGCCGCAGCAGAACCTGGTGAGGAACTCACTGGTCTGGGTGGCCTGTTAAACCGGCAATCTGAGATTTGGAAGGGCAGATTGGCATGTCCATCTGATTGAACAGGACTTGGACAATGAGCCAGACCAGGAGATTCCTGGGAAGCGTGATCTGAGCCGGGGTATTGGGCAGCGGCATGGAAGATCACATGGATCCCAGTGCCCTAGCAGCAGGCTCCTGGGGCGCCAGTGAGAGAGTCGACCTTTCAGCTCGGGGAGAGGAAGAGAGAGAGAGAGGACGGACTCTGAGGCAGGGAGCTGGGTGATCGGGCTCGGCGGGTCCCACGCTCACGGGGACAAGCAGGGTGGCAACTGGAGGTGCTTGGGGCTGAGAGTTTTGCTGCCAGCATCTAGGACGGTGCAGCCCAGTGAGGGAGGGGCGTCCACCATCGCTGACACAGTGCACCCCCACTGAAGTACCGCCCAGGTCTGACGCAGCCTGCTGTTGCCGAGGCAACCTGCCATAACAGAGAGACTCCACCAGGCAGCAATAGGGTGGACCCGCGCTAGCAGGTCAGAGCCCCGGCAGGCAAATAGTGAATAGACTGCCGCCTAGTGGGGTAGGACAGCGCAACAGATACTCATAAAGTAAGCCCCAACTCCCTGAGACAGAGCATCTAAGGGTGAAAAAAAAAAGGGTGGTGTTTTATGAGTTCTATTGCAGCAGACATAAACAACCTCCCAACAACACTGAATGAACAACGGAGCTCACAGCTCAGCACTGGAGCTCCTATAAAGCACAGACTGTCTCCTCAAGCACCTCCCTGACCCCTGTATATCCAAGGAGTCACCCCAGAAAAGAACTAATCAGACTGACATTTGGCTGGCATCATTCTGGAACAAGGGCAGCAGAAAAACAAACTGCTATCATCCCTCACTGTTCTGCAGCTGCTGCAGGTATACACCAGACAAGCAGGGCCTGGAGTGGACCTCAGCACTCATACAGCAAAGAGGATAGACCATTAGAGGGAAAACTAATTAACAGAAATACTTCATCATCAACAATCTCAGTGTCCAGACAGAGAGCCAATTGAAAAATCAGCAACCACTAAGACGACAGGCGGATAAATCCATAAAGATGGGAAGAAACCAGCGCAAAAAGAAGGAAAACACCCGAAACCAAAACACTTCACCTCCAAAAAAGGACCAAAACTCCTCACCAGCAAGGGAACAAAGCTGGACGGAGAATGAATGTGAGGAAACGACGGAATCAGACTTCAGAAAGTGGATAATGAGAAACTTCAGTGAGCTAAAGGAACATGTTCTAAACCAGTGCAAAGAAACTAAGAACCTTGAAAAAAGATTTGAAAAAAGATTCGAGGAATTGATAACAAGAATGGACAACTTAGAGAGGAAGATGAACGAATTGAAGGAGCTGAAAAACACAACACGAGAACTTCGTGAAGCATGCACAAGTTTCAACAGCCGAATTGACCAAGCAGAAGAAAGGATATCAGAAGTTGAAGATCAACTCAATGAAATAAAATGAGAAACCAAGATTAAAGAAAAAAGCGGAGGAGACCCGGCAAGATGGCGTCGTAGAGGCGACTCAGGATTGCAGCTCTCAGTGACGGCGCAGAGGGTGAGTCCTAGCCGCATTCTCGGATGGACTTTTCTAGCCCACAGAGCGTTGAAAGTCCCACAGGACGCTAGTAAAGTAAAACCGGCTAACGCACACCTCTGGCGCGGACGCTTCGGCCGGCGCCGCTTCGGCCGGCGCCGCAGCAGGACCCGGCATGGAACTCACTGGTCTGGGCGCCCTGTTAAACCAGCAATCTGAGAGTTTGAAGGGCAGATTGGTGCGTCCATCTGATTGAACGGGACTTGGACAGTGAGCCAGACCAGGAGTTTCCTGGGAGTTTCCTGGGAAGCGTGATATGAGCCGGTGAAGTGGGCAGCAGCACGGGAGATCGCACGGATCCCAGTGCCCTATCGGCAGGCTCCTGGGGCGCCAGTGAGAGAGTCGAACTTTAAGCTCGCGGAGAGGGAGGGAGAGAGAGAGAGGACGGACTCTGAGGCAGGGAGCTGGGTAATCGGGCTCAGCGAGTCCCACCCTCACAGGGACAAGCAGGGCAATGACTGGAGATGCTTGGCGCTGAGAGTTTTGCTGCCGGCATCTAGGACGGTGCAGCCCGGTGAGGGAGGGGCGTCCACCACTGCTGACACAATCCGCCCCTATTGAAGTACCGCCCAGGGCCGAAGCAGCCTGCCGTTGCCGAGGCAACCTGCAATAACAGAGAGACTCCCAGGAGACGGGAGCTCTCCACAGCAGAAGGGAGCCCAGCAGCAACAGGGCAGAACTGCCCTAGCTGGTCAGATCCCCGGCAGGCAAATAGTGAATAGACTGCCACCTAGTGGGGCAGGACAGTGCAACAGATACTCATAAAGAAAGCTCAAACTCCCTGAAACAGTGCATATAAGGGGGGGAAATAAAAGGGTGGTGTTTTATGAGTTCTATTACAGCAGACATAAACAACCTCCCAACAACACTGAATGAACAACGGAGCTCACAGCTCAGCACTGGAGCTACTATAAAGCACAAACCGTCTCCTTAAGCAGCTCGCTGACCCCTGTATATCCAAAGAGTCACCGCAAAAAAAGGACTAATCAGACTGACATTTGGCGGGCATCATTCTGGAACAAAGACAGCAGAAGAAGAAACTGGTATCATCCCTCACTCTTCCACAGCTGCTACAGGTATACTCCAAACAAACAGGGCCTGGAGTGGACCTCACCACTCATACAGCAGAGGGGCTAGACCACTAGAAGGAAAACTAAGTAACAGAAATACTTCATCATCAACAATCTCAGCATCCACACAGAGACCCAATTGAAAAATCAGCAACTACAAAGACGACAGGCAGATAAATCCATAAAGATGGGAAGAAACCAGCGCAAAAAGGAGGAAAACACCCGAAACCAAAACACCTCACCTCCTACAAAGGACCAAAACTCCTCACCAGCAAGGGAACAAAGCTGGACGGAGAATGAGTGTGACAAAATGACGGAATCAGACTTCAGAAAGTGGATAATGAGAAACTTCATTGAGCTAAAAGAACATGTTCTAAATCAGTGCAAAGAAATTAAGAACTTTGAAAAAAGATTTGAAAAAAATTCGAGGAATTGATAACAAGAATGGAAAACTTAGAGAGGAATATGAATAAATTGAAGGAGCTGAAAAACACAACACGAGAACTTCGTGAAGCATGCACAAGTTTCAACAGCCGAATTGACCAAGCAGAAGAAAGAATATCAGAAGTTGAAGATCAACTCAATGAAATAAAACGTGAAACCAAGATTAAAGAAAAAAGCACAAAAAGGAATGAACAAAATCTCCAAGAAATGTGGGACTATGTGAAGAGACCCAACCTACGTTTGATAGGTGTACCAGAATGTGATCAAGAGAATGAATCTAAGCTGGAAAACACTCTTCAGGATATTATCCAGGAAAATTTCCCCAACCTAGCAAGACGGGTCAATACTGAACTCCAGGAAATACAGAGAACACCACAAAGATACTCCGCAAGAAGAGCAACCCCAAGGCACATAATCGTCAGATTCACCAGGGTTGAAACGAAGGAGAAAATACTTAGGGCAGCCAGAGAAAAAGGTCAGGTCACCCACAAAGGGAATCCAATAAGACTCACAGCGGATCTCTCGGCAGAGACTCTACAAGCCAGAAGAGAGTGGGGGCCAATATTCAACATCCTTAAAGTAAAGAGCTTTCAACCGAGAATTTCATATCCAGCCAAACTGAGCTTCATAAGTGAAGGAAAAATATAATCCTTCACGAACAAGCAAGTACTCAGAGATTTTGTCACCACTAGGCCTGCTTTACAAGAGCTCCTGAAAGAGGCACTACACAAAGAAAGAAACAACCAGTTCCAGCCATCCTAAAAGCATACCAAATGCTAAAGACCATCAACAAAATGAAGAATGTACATGAACCAATGGGCAAAACAGCCAGCTAGCATCAAAATGGCAGTATCAAATTCACACATAACAATATTAACCCTGAATGTAAATGGGCTAAATGCACCAATCAAAAAACACAGACTGGCAAATTGGATAAAAAACCAAAACCCATCAGTGTGCTGTATTCAGGAAACCCACCTCACACACAAAGATACACAAAGGCTCAAAATAAAAGGATGGAGGAAGATTTACCAAGCAAATGGAGAGCAAAAAAAAGCAGGAGTTGCAATTCTCATCTCTGATAAAATAGACTTTAAAGCAACAAAGATCAAAGGGACAAAGAAGGTCACTACATAATGGTAAAAGGATCGATACAACAAGAAGAGCTAACGATTCTAAATATATATGGACCCAATGTAGGAGCACCCAGATATATAAGGAAAGTTCTTAATGACTTACAAAGAGACTTAGACTCCCACACAATAATAGTGGGAGACTTTAACACTCCACTGTCAATAGCAGACAGATCAACCAGACAGAAAATTAACAAGGATATCCAGGACTTGAACTCACACCTGGAACAAGCAAACCTGATAGACATTTACAGAACTCTCCACCCCAAATCCACACAATATACATTCTTCTCAGCACCACATCAAACCTACTCCAAAATTGACCACATAATTGGAAGTAAAGCACTCCTCACCAAATGCAAAACAACGGAAATCATAACAAACAGTCTCTCAGACCATAGTGCAATCAAGTTGGAACTCAGAATTCAGAAAATAACTCAGAACCGCACAGCTTCATGGAAACTGAACAACTGGCTCTTGAATGTTGATTGGATAAACAATGAAATAAAGGCAGAAATAAAGAAGTTCCTTGAAACCAATGAGAATGAAGACACAACGTACCAGAATCTCTGGGACACATTTAAAGCGGTCTGTAGAGGAAAATATATAGCAATAAGTGCCCACATGAGAAAAGTGGAGAGATCCAAAATTGACACCCTATCGTCAAAATTGAAAGAGCTAGAGGAGCAAGATCAAAAAAGCTCAAAACCTAGCCGAAGATAAGAAATAACTAAGATCAGAGCACAACTGAAGGAGATAGAGACAAGAGAAACCCTTCAAAAAATCAACAAATCTAAGAGCTGGTTTTTTGAAAAGATCAACAAAATAGACAGACCACTAGCCAGACTGATAAAAAAGAAAAGAGAGAACAACCAAATAGATGCAATAAAAAACGATAAAGGGGAAATCACCACAGATTCCACAGAAATTCAAACCATCATCAGAGAATACTACAAACAACTCTATGCACACAAACTAGTAAATCAGGAAGAAATGGATAAATTCCTGGATGCCTGTGTCCTCCCAAGCCTAAACCAGGAGGAAGCTGAAACTATGAATAGACCAATAACAAGGTCAGAAGTTGATGCAGCAATTAAGAGCCTACCACACAAAAAAAGCCCAGGTCCAGATGGGTTCACAGCCGAATTCTACCAGACACACAAAGAGGAATTCGTACCATTCCTTCTGAAACTATTCCAAATAATCCAAAAAGAGGGAACCCTTCCCAAATCATTTCATGAGACCAACATCATCCTGATACCAAAACCTGGCAGAGACTCAACAAGAAAAGAAAACTTCAGGCCAATATCCATGATGAACATAGATGCAAAAATCTTCAATGAAATACTGGCAAATCGATTGCAACAGCACATTAAAAAACTTATCCATCATGATCAAGTAGGATTCATCCCGGGGATGCAAGGCTGGTTCAACATACGCAAGTCTATAAATGTAATTCACCACATAAACAGAAGCAAAAACAAAAGCCACATGATTATCTCAATTGATGCACAGAAGGCATTTGACAAAATTCAACAGCCCTTTATGCTAAAATCCCTCAATAAACTTGGTATTCATGGAACATATCTCAAAGTAATAAAAGCTATTTACGACAAACCAACAGCCAATATCATACTTAATGGGCAAAAACTGGAAGCATTCCCTTTGAAATCCGGCACTAGACAAGGATGCCCTCTCTCACCACTTCTATTCAACATAGTACTGGAAGTTCTAGCCAGAGCAATAAGGCAAGAAAAAGAAATAAAGGGTATTCAAATAGGAAAGGTGGAAGCCAGATTGTCTCTATTTGCAGACGACATGATAGTATACCTAGAAGACCCCATCACCTCAGCCCAAAAGCTCCTGCAACTGATAAGCAACTTCAGCAAAGTCTCAGGATATTAAATCAATGTGCAAAAATCACAAGCATTCCTATACACCAATAACAGACTTAAAGAGAACCAAATTAAGAACGAACTGCCATTCACAATCGCTACAAAGAAAATAAAATACCTAGGAATACAACTCACTAGGAATGTAAGGGACCTCTTTAAGGAAAACTACAAACACCTGCTCAACGAAATAAGAGAGGACACAAACAGATGGAGAAACATTCCATGTTCGTGGTTAGGAAGAATCAATATTGTGAAAACGGCTATACTGCCCAAAGTAATTTACACATTCAATGCTATCCCCATCAAACTACCATTGAATTTCTTCATAGAACTGGAAAAAACCACCATGAATTTCATATGGAACCAAAAAGAGCCCGCATAGCCAAGTCAATTCTAAGCAAAAGGAACACAGCGGGAGGCATCACGCTACCAGACTTCAAACTATACTACAAGGCTACAGTAATCAAAACAGCATGGTACTGGTACCAAAACAGAGATATACACCAATGGAACAAAACAGAAACATCGGAGGCAACACAACATATCTACAACCATATCATCTTTGATAAACCAAACAAAAACAGGCTATGGGGAAAGGAATCCCTATTTAATAAATGGTGTTGGGAAAACTGGCTAGCCATGTGCAGAAAGCAGAAACTGGACCCCTTCCTGACACCTTACACTAAAATTAACTCCAGCTGGATTAAAGACTTAAATGTAAGACCTGACACCATAAAAACCCTGGAAGAAAATCTAGGCAAAACCGTTCAAAACATAGGAGTAGGCAAGGACTTCATGAACAAAACACCAAAAGCATTGGCAACAAAAGCCAAAATAGACAAATGGGACTCCACAGCTTCTGCACGGCAAAACAAACAGTCACTAGAGTGAATTGGCAACCGTCAGAATGGGAAAAAATATTTGCAGTTTACACATCTGACAAAGGGCTGATATTCAGAATTTACAAAGAACTCAAACAGATTTACAGAAAAAAAACAAAAAGGCCATTCAAAAACGGGCAAAAGATATGAACAGAAACTTTACAAAAGAAGACATACATGAGGCCAACAAACATATGAAAAAGTGCTCATCATCATTGGTCATTAGAGAGATGCAAATCAAAACCACATTGAGATACCATCTCACACCAATTTCAATGGTGATCATTAAAAAATCTGGAGACAGCAGTTGCTGGAGAGGATGTGGAGAAATAGGAACACTCTTACACTCTTGGTGGGAGTGTAAATTAGTTCAACCATTGTGGAAGGCAGTGTGGCGATTCCTCAAGGACCTAGAAATAGAAATTCCATTTGACCCAGCAATCCCATTACTGGGTATCTATCCAAAGGAATATAAATCGTTCTACTATAAGGACACATGCACACGAATGTTCATTGCAGCACTGTTTACAATAGCAAAGACCTGGAACCAACCCAAATGCCCAACGATGATAGACTGGACTGGGAAAATGTGGCACATATACACCATGGAATATTATGCAGCAATCAAAAATGATGAGTTTGTGTCCTTTGTAGGGACATGGATGAATCTGGAGAACATCATTCTCAGCAAACTGACACAAGAACAGAAAAAGAAATACCACATATACTCACTCATAGGTGAGTGAGAAAAATGAGAAAACGTGGACACAGAGAGGCGGTCTACTATACACTGGGGACTGTTGGGGGAAATGGGGGAGGGACAGCGGGGGGGGCTGGGTGGGATAGCCTGGGGATGAATACCAAGTGTGGGTGAGGGGGAGGAAGGCAGCAAAACACACTGCCATGTGTGTACCTATGCAACTATCTTGCACGTTCTGCACATGTACCCCAAAACCTATAATGCAATAAAAATTAAAAAAATAATCACAAGCATTCCTATACACCAATAACAGACTTAAAGAGAACCAAATCAAGAACGAACTGCCATTCACAATTGCTACAAAGAAAATAAAATACCTAGGAATACAACTCACTAGGAATGTAAGGGACCTCTTTAAGGAAAACTACAAACAACTGCTCAACGAAATAAGAGAGGACACAAACAGATGGAGAAACATTCCATGTTCGTGGTTAGGAAGAATCAATATCGTGACAATGGCTATACTGCCCAAAGTAATTTACACAATCAATGCTATCCCCATCAAACTACCATTGAATTTCTTCACAGAACTGGAAAAAACCACCATGAATTTCATATGGAACCAAAAAAGAGCCCGCATAGCCAAGTCAATTCTAAGCAAAAAGAACACAGCAGGAGGCATCACGCTACCAGACTTCAAACTATACTACAAGGCTATAGTAATCAAAACAGCATGGTACTGGTACCAAAACAGAGATATAGACCAATGGAACAGAACAGAGGCATCGGAGGCAACACAACACATCTACAACCATATTATCTTTGATAAACCAGACAAAAACAGGCAATGGGGAAAGGATTCCCTATTTAATAAATGGTGTTGGGAGTACTGGCTAGCCATGTGCAGAAAGCAGAAACTGGACCCCTTCCTGACACCTTACACTAAAATTAACTCCAGATGGATTAAAGACTTAAACGTAAGACCTGACACCATAAAAACCCTAGAAGAAAATCTAGGCAAAACCATTCAGGACATAGGAGTAGGCAAGGTCTTCATGAACAAAACACCAAAAACATTGGCAACAAAAGCCAAAATAGACAAATGGGACCTAATCAAACTCCACAGCTTCTGCACGGCAAAACAAACAGTCACTATGGTGAATCGGCAGCCATCAGAATGGGAAAAAATCTTTGCAGTTTACGCATCTGACAAAGGGCTGAAATCCAGAATTTACAAAGAACTCAAACAGATTTACCGGAAGAAAACAAACGAGCCCATTCAAAAATGGGCAAAGGATATGAACAGAAACTTTATGAAAGCAGACATACATGAGGCCAGCAAACATATGAAAAAGTGCTCATCGTCATTGGTCATTAGAGAGATGCAAATCAAAACCACATTGAGGTACCATCTCACACCTGTTAGAATGGCGATCCTTAAAAAATCTGGAGACAGCAGATGCTGGAGAGGATGTGGAGAAATAGGAACACTCTTACACTGTTGGTGCGAGTGTAAATTAGTTCAGCCATTGTGGAAGATAGTGCCAGATTTCAAAGAAAATGCTTCCAGTTTTTGCCCATTAAGTATGATATTGGCTGTTGGTTTGTCATAAATAGCTTTTATTACTTTGAGATATGTTCCATCAATACCAAGTTTATTGAGGGTTTTTAGCATGAATGGCTGTTGAATTTTGTCAAATGCCTTCTCTGCATCAATTGAGATGATCATGTGGTTTTTGTTTTTGCTTCTGTTTATGTGGTGAATTACATTTATAGACTTGCGTATGTTGAACCAGCCTTGCATCCCCGGGATGAATCCTACTTGATCATGATGGATAAGTTTTTTAATGTGCTGTTGCAATCGGTTTGCCAGTATTTTATGGAAGATTTTTGCATCTATGTTCATCATGGATATTGGCCTGAAGTTTTCTTTTCTTGTTGAGTCTCTGCCAGGTTTTGGTATCAGGATGATGTTGGTCTCATAAAATGATTTGGGAAGGGTTCCCTCTTTTTGGATTATTTGGAATAGTTTCAGAAGGAATGGTACCAGATCCTCTTTGTGTGTCTGGTAGAATTCGGCTGTGAACCCATCTGGACCTGGGCTTTTTTTGTGTGGTAGGCTCTTAATTGCTGCCTCAACTTCAGACCTTGTTATTGGTCTATTCATAGTTTCGGCTTCCTTCTGGTTTAGGCTTGGGAGGACACAGGCGTCCAGGAGTTTATCCCTTTCTTCCTGATTTACTGTTTTATGTGCATAGAGTTGTTTGTAGTATTCTCTGATGATGGTTTGAATTTCTGTGGCATCTGTGGTGATTTCTCCTTTATCGTTTTTTATTGCATCTATTTGGTTGTTCTCTCTCTTCTTTTTTATCAGTCTGGCTAGTGGTCTGTCTATTTTGTTGATCTTTTCGAAAAACCAGCTCTTAGATTTATTGATTTTTTGAAGGGTTTTTCTTTTCTCTATCTCCTTCAGTTCTGCTCTGATCTTAGTTATTTCTTGTCTTCGGCTAGGTTTTGAGCTTTTTTGATCTTGCTCCTCTAGCTCTTTCAATTTTGACGATCGGGTGTCAATTTTGGATCTCTCCACTCTTCTCATGTGGGCACTTATTGCTATATATTTTCCTCTACAGACTGCTTTAAATGTGTCCCAGAGATTCTGGTACGGTGTGTCTTCATTCTCTTTGGTTTTAAAGAACTTCTTTATTTCTGCCTTCATTTCATTGTTTATCCAATCAACATTCAAAAGCCAATTGTTCAGTTTCCATGAAGCTGTGCGGTTCTGAGTTATTTTCTGAATTCTGAGTTCCAACTTGATTGCACTATGGTCTGAGAGACTGTTTGTTATGATTTCAGTTGTTTTGCATTTGCTGAGGAGTGCTTTACTTCCAATTATGTGGTCAATTTTGGAGTAGGTGTTATGTGGTGCTGAGAAGAATATCTATTCTGTGGATTTGTGGTGGAGAGTTCTGTAAATGTCTATCAGGTTTGCTTGTTCCAGGTGTGAGTTCAAGTCCTGGATATCCTTGTTAATTTTCTGTCTGGTTGATCTGTCTGCTATTGACAGTGGAGTGTTGAAGTCTCCCACTATTATTGTGTGGGAGTCTAAATCCCTTTGTAAATCATTAAGAACTTTCCTTATATATCTGGGTGCTCCTACATTGGGTCCATATATATTTAGAATCGTTATCTCTTCTTGTTGTATCGATCCTTTTACCGTTATGCAATGACCTTCTTTGTCCCTTTTGATCTTTGTTACTTTAAAATCAATTTTATCAGAGGTGAGAATTGCAACTCCTGCTTTTTTTGCTCTCCATTTACTTGGTAAATCTTCCTCCATCCCTTTATTTTGAGCCTTTGTGTATCTTTGCATGTGAGGTGGGTTTCCTGGATACAGCACACCGATGGGTTTTGGTTTTTTATCCAATTTGCCAGTCTGTGTCTTTTGATTGGTGCATTTAGCCCATTTACATTCAGGTTTAATATTGTTATGTGTGAATTTGATATTGCCATTTTGATGCTAGCTGGCTGTTTTGCCCATTGGTTCATGCACATTCTTCATTTTGTTGATGGTCTTTAGCATTTGTATGCTTTTATGATGACTGGAACTGGTTGTTTCTTTCTATGTGTAGTGCCTCTTTCAGGAGCTCTTGTAAAGCAGGCCTAGTGGTGACAAAATCTCTGAGTACTTGCTTGTTCGTGAATTATTTTGTTTTTCCTTCACTTATGAAGCTCATTTTGGCTGGATATGAAATTCTGGTTTGAAAGCTCTTTTCTTTAAGGATGTTGAATATTGGCCCCCAATCTCTACTGGCTTGTAGAGTCTCTGCCGAGAGATCTGCTGTGAGTCTGATGGGCTTCCCTTTGTGGGGGACCCGACCTTTCTCTCTGGCTGCCCTTAGTATTTTCTCCTTCGTTTCAACCCTGGTGAATCTGACGATTATGTGCCTTGGGGCTGCTCTTCTTGCGGAGTATCTTTGTGGTGTTCTCTGAATTTCCTGGAGTTGAGTATTGACCAGTCTTGCTAGGTTGGGGAAATTTTCCTGGATAATATCCTGAAGAGTGTTTTCCAGCTTGGATTCATTCTCTTCGTCACATTCTGGTACACCTATCAAACGTAGGTTGCGTCTCTTCACATAGTCGCACTTTTCTTGGAGATTTTGTTCATTCCTTTTTGTACTTTTTTCTTTAATCTTGGTTTCTCGTTTTATTTCATTGAGTTGATCTTCAACTTCTGATATTCTTTCTTCTGCTTGGTCAATTCGGCTGTTCAAACTTCTGCATGCTTTTAGAAGTTCTCGTGTTGTGTTTCTCAGCTCCTTCAATTCATTCATATTCCTCTCTAAGTTGTCCATTCTTTTTATCAATTCCTCGAATCTTTTTTCAAATCTTTTTTCAAGGTTCTTAGTTTCTTTGCACTGGTTTAGTACATGTTCCTTTAGCTCACTGAAGTTTCTCATTATCCACTTTCTGAAGTCTGATTCCATCATTTCGTCACATTCATTCTCTGTCCAGCTTTGTTCCCTTGCTGTTCAGGAGTTTTGGTCCTTTTTTGGAGGTGAGGTTTTTTGGTTTCGCGTGCTTTCCTTCTCTTTGCGCTGGTTTCTTCCCATCTTTATGAATTTATCCGCCTGTCGTCTTAGTAGTTGCTGATTTTTCAGTTGGGTCTCTGTGTGGTCACTGAGATTGTTGATGATGAAGTATTTCTGTTACTTAGTTTTCCCTCTAATGGTCTATCCCCTCTGCTGTATGAATGCTGAGGTCCACTTCAGGCCCTGCTTGTCTGGGGTATACCTGCAGCAGCTGAGGAACATTGAGGGATGATAACAGTTTCTTCTTCTGCTGTCCTTGTTCCAGAATGATACCAGCCAAATGTCAGTCTGATTAGTCCTTTTCTGGAGTGACTCCTTGGATATACAGGGGTCAGGGAGCTGCTTGAGGAGACAGTCAGTGCTTTATAGGAGCTCCAGTGCTGAGCTGTGAGCTCCGTTGTTCATTCAGCGTTGTTGGGAGGTTGTTTATGTCTGCTGCTATAGAACTCATAAAACACCACCCTTTTTTTCCCCCCTTAGATGCTCTGACTCAGGGAGTTGGGGCTTTCTTTATGAGTATGTGTTGCACTGTCTTGCCCCACTAGGCGGCAGTCTATTCACTATTTGCCTGTCGGGGCTCTGACCTGCTTGCCCGGGTCCTCCCTGTTTCTGCTGGGCTCCCTTCTGCTGTGGAGCATGGGGTCTTTCTGTTATCGCAGGTTGCCTCGGCAACGGCAGGCTGCGTCAGTCCTGGGTGTTACTTCAGTGGGGGTGGACTGCGTCAGCAATGGTGGACCCCCCTCCCTCACCGGGCTGCACCGTCCTAGATGCTGGCAGCAAAACTCTCAGCTTCAAGCATCTCCAGTCGCTGCCCTGCTTGTCCCCATGAGCGTTGGACCCGCCAAGCCCGATCACCCAGCTTCCTGCCTCAGAGTCCGTCCTCTCTCTCTCTCTCTTCCTCTCCCTAAGGTGAAAGTTCGACTCTCTCACTGGCGCCCCAGTAGCCTGCCAATAGGGCACTGGGATCCGTGCGATCTCCCGTGCCGCTGTCCACTACCCCAGCTCAGATCTCGTTTCCAAGGAAACTCCTGGTCTGGCTCATTGTCCAAGTCCCTTTCAATCAGATGAACATGCCAATCTGCCCTTCCAAATCTCAGATTGCCAGTTTATCAGGGCACCCAGACTATTGAGTTCTGCACTGGGTCCCGCTGCGGCGCCAGCTGGAGGCGGCAGGAGCCGGCTGTGTTAGCCGGCTGCTAGCGTCCCGTGTCTCTCCCACACCTGGGACTTTCAATGCTCTGCTTTGTGGTTCTTATGGAGGTGTTTTTCCTCTGTAGATACTTGTTAAATTTATTTCTTCATAAATTTATGAAGACATGGGGATAAGATTGGTGAAGCCTTCTATTCTGCCATCTTGCAAGGCAAGACATTATGTTCACTTCTTTTTTCCAGAAGACAACATGCTGATCCTTTATACTGATGATACTATGCTGATGAGAGCTTCTCTCTCCAGTCTGCACCTGCAGCCTCAGACTCCGCCTATGGAGTCTTTCCAGAAGTTCACCTCCGTTTGGGCGCAGGAGTTTGAAGACACACTTGCACGTTTCCATGGACGCTCAGGAGGGCAGGCGCCTGTGAATAAGCAAGAGCACCGACCGAAATTTTCTTTTTTAGTTAACTCTCTGCCAGGTTTTGGTATCAGGATGATATTTGTCTCATAAAATGACTTAGCAGGGATTCCCTCTTTTTGTATTGTTTGGAACAGTTTCAGAAGGAGTGGTACCAGCTCCTCTTTGTATGTCTGGTAGAATTAGACTGTGAACCCACCTGGATCTGGACTTTTTTTGGCTGCTAGGTTATTAATTGCTGCCTCAGCTTCAGACCTTGTTATTGGCCTGTCACTGTTTCAACTTCTTCTTGATTTAGTCTAGGGAGGGTGTAAGCATCCAGGAATTTCACAATTTCTTCTAGATTTACTGGTTTATGTGCATACAGTTGTTTGTGGTAATCTCTGATGGTAGATTGTATTTCTCAGCAATTGGTGGTGATATCCCCTTTATCATTTTTTATTGCATTTATTCAGTTCTTCTCTTTTCTTTTTTTATTAATCTGGCTAGTGATCTATCTATTTTGTTGATCTTTTTTTAAAAAAACTTCTAATTTATAGATTTTTTAGAAGGACGTTTTATTTGTCTATCTGTTTCAGTTCTTCACTCATCTTAGTTATTTCTTGCCTTCTTATAGCTTTTGAATTTTTTTGATCTTGCTCCTCTAGCTCTTTTAATTGTGGTGATAGGGTGATTTTAGAACTTTCCTCACTTCTCATCTGGGTATTTAGCGCTATAAATTTCCCTGTAGACACTGCTTTAAATGTGTCCCATATATTCTGGTACATTGTGTCTTCATTCTCATTGGTTTCAAAGAACATCTTTATTTCTGCCTTCATTTATTTATTTATCCATAGTCATTCAGGAGCAGAATGTTCAGTTTCCATGTAGTTGGGTGCTTTTGAGTGAGTTTATTAGTCTTGAGTTCTAATTTGATTGCACTGTGGTCTGAGAGACTGTTTATTATGATATCTGTTCTTTAGCATTTGTTGAGGTTGATTTACTTTCAATTATGTGGTCAATTTTAGAGTAAGTGTGATGTGGCACTGAGAAGAATGTGTATTCTGTGGATTTGGGGTGAAGAGTTCTGTGGACATCTATTAGATCCACTTGGTCCAGATCTGAGTTTAAGTCCTGGATATTCTTGTTAATTTTCTGTCTGATTGATATGTCTAATATTTACAGTGGAGTTTTAAAGTTTCCCGTTATTATGGTGTGGGAGTCTAAGTCTCTTTGTAGGTTGTTAAAAACTTGCTTTATGTATCTGGGTGCTCCTGTGTTAGGTGCATATATATTTAGGATAGTAAGATCTTCTTGTTGCATTGATCCTTTTACCATTATGTAATGCCCTTTTTTGTCTATTTTTATCTTTGTTGGTTTAACGTCCGTTTTATCAGAGACTAGGATTGCAACCCCTGCTTGTTTTTGCTCTCCATTTGCTTGAAAAATTTTCTTCTATTATTTTATTTTAAGTCTATGTGTCTTTTCAAGGGAGATGGGTCTTCTGAATAGAACACACTGGTGGGTCTTGACTTTTTATTCAATTTGCCAGTGTATGTTTTTTGATTGGGGAATTTAGCCCATTTACATTTAAGGTAGATATTGTTGTATGTAAACTTGATCCTCTCATTTTGATACTAGCTGGTGGTTTTAATCATTAGTTGACTCAGTTTCTTCATTATGTCAGTGGTCTTTACCATTTGCTACATTTTTGTAGGGGCTAGTACTGGTTGTTCCTTTCTATGGTTAGTGCTTTCTTCAGGAGCTCTTGTAAGGCAGGCCTGCTGGTGATGAAATCTCTCAACAATTGCTTGTCTGTAAAGCTATTTTAATTTTCCTTCACTTACGAAGCTTAGTTTGGCTGGATATAAAATTCTAGGTTGAACATTTTTTTCTTTAAAGATGTTGAATATTGGCCACCACTCTCTTCTGGCTTGTAGAATTTATGCTGAGAAATCCACTGTGAGTCTTATGGGCTTTTGTTTGTGGGTAACCCAAACATAGATTAGGTCTTTTCACATAATCCCAAATTTTTTTGGAGGCTTTTTTTTTATTTCTTTCCATTCTTTCTTTCTCTAATCTTGCCTTCTTATTTTATTTCATTGAGTTGATCTTCAACTTCTGATATCCTTTCTTCTGCTTTGTCAATTTGGCTATTGAAACTTGTGTATGCTTCATGAACTTCTCATACTGTGTTTTTCAGCATCAAGTTGCTTATGTTCTTCTCTAAGCTGGTTATTCTAGTAGCATTTTGTCTAATATTTTTCAGGGTTCTTAGTTTCTTTACATTGTATTAGAATATGTACCTTTAGCTGAGAGAAGTTAGTTGTTATCCACCTTCTGAAGCCTGCTTGTGTCAATTTATCAAACTCATTCTCCATTCAATTTTGTTTCCTCTTTGGTGAGGAGTTGTAACCCCTTGGAGGAGGAGAGTTGTTTCAGTTTCTGGTGATTTCATTCTCTTTGGACTGGTTTCTTTCCATCTTCGTGGATTTATCTACAATCTTTGAAGTTGGTGCGTTTCAGATGTGGTCTCTGAGTGGATATACTTTCTGTTGATGTTGAAACTATTTCCTTCTTTTTCTAATTTTATTTCTAACACTCAGGCCCCTCTGCTGCAAGACTACTGGAGGTCTACTCCAGATCCTGCTTACCTGGGAATCACATGGGGGGTGTCTGCAGAAGAAGAGGGATTGCTGCTTGTTCCCTCCTCTGGTATCTTCATCCCAGCAGGATACCCGCCGGATGTCAGCCAGGGCTCTCTTGTATGAGGTGTCTCTTTCGATATGTAGGGTCCAAGTCACTGTTTGAAGAGGCAGTGTGTCTCTTTTCACAGCTCAAGTGCTGTGCTGTGAGCTCTATTGCTCCCTTTAGAGCTGCTGGGCAGGGACGTTTAAGTGTGCTGTAGCAGAACTCACAACTGCTGCTTTTCCCAGGTGCTCTGTCTCAGGAAGATTGGGCTTTATTTATAATCCCCTGGTGCTGCTGCCTTTTCTCAGAGATGCTCTGCCCAAGGAAGGAATCTAGTCACAGTCTGCCAGCAGAGGCAATGCTTAACTTTTGTGGCCTCTGCCCAGCTGCTGTGTAAACTGCCTTGCAATTTTTGTTTACACAGGCAAAGTGAGAACTGCCTTGGTAGTGGGGGACTTCCTTGGGAATGGTGAACTGCCTTGGTAATGGCCAGACCACCTCAATGAGCATGGATGCCCTTCCTTTCACTGAGCTCCACCATACTGGGTGGAGCTCACACTTTTGTGCTGGCTGTGAAACTCTCAGTCCAGTGGGTTTCATTTTGCTGGTCTTTGTGTGTTGGGACACACAGAGCCAGATCTCTTGGCTCCCTGTGTTCACCCCTTTTTGTTTTCAGGGGAATGAGTGGCTCTGACTCACAGGCATTTCAGATGCCAGTTAAAACAGCCTCACAGATTTGTTTGGTAAATCTGAGGCACTGGCTGAAATGGCCACCCAGAGTTGTGCTGAAAATTCACAGTCCTTGTAGGACCAGCAGGAATCTCCTGGTGTGTAGACTGTAAAGACTATGGGAGAAGTGCAATATCTGAACTGGAGTACCAGAGTGGATGGGAAAGTCCCTGATGGCCTCCATTGGGTAGGAGTGGGATCCTCCAGCCCATTGCACTTCCTGGGTGAGGCAGCACCCCATCCTGCCTCAGTTTGCCCTCCTTGGGCTACACGAACTCTCCAACCAGTCCCATTGAGATGAACCTTGTACTTCGGTTGGAAATTAGGAGATCAATGACCTGCTGCATTGCTCTCACTGGGAATTGCACTCCAGAGCTGTTCGTATTCAGCCATCTTTGCAGAAGTCCCCTTTATTATTTATAGTGACTTTTAAATCTTGAAATCTATTTTGTTTGGTATAAGTATAGTGACTTCTGCTCTTCATTGATTTTCATTGGCATGAAGTATCTTGTTCTGTATTTTTATTTTTAGCCTATGTCTGTCGTTATAAATAAAGTGTTTCTTGTAGGCAACAGATCAATGAGTCTTGTTTTTGTATCCATTCTATTTACTTTCTGTCTTTTGATTGGCAGGTTTAGTTTATTTACATATAATGTTATTATTAATAAGTAAGGACTTACTCTTGCCTTATTGTAATTTGTTTTCTGGTCTTTGTTTTCTTCTTGTCTTCTACTAGTGAAGGTGATTTTCTCCAGTGATATAATTTAGTTTCTAGCTTTTTATCTTTTGTGTGTCCATTGTAGGTTTTCTGATATGAGGTTGCCATGAGACTTGGGAATACTATTTTATAACCTAGTTTTTAACCTGGTAACAACTTAATACTATGTGCATGAACAAACAAATACAAAGAAAACTATTAATTAAAAACTCTAACTTAAAAACTGTAATTTCCCTTTTTTTGATATTTTGTTGTTTCTGTTTATATCTTATTGTACTTACTATGTTTGAAAAGTTGTTGTAGTTATTATTTTTGATTTGCTCATTATTTACTTCATCTACTTACGATAAAAGTAGTTTATACACCACAGTTACAGCACTGTAAAATTCTGTTTTTGCGTACTTACTGCTGACAGTGAGTTTTATACCTTCAGGTGATTATGTATTGCTCATTAATTGTCCTTTTCTTTCTGATTGAAATACAACATTTGTTGTGTGACAGGTCTGGTATTGATAAAATCCCTCACTTTTTTGTTTGTCTGGAAAAGTCTTTATTTCTCTTTCATGTTTGAAGAATATTTTCACTGTTATACTATTCTAAGGCAAAAATTTTTTTTCTTTAGCACTTTAAATATATAATTTAATTATCTCCTGGCCTTTAATATTTCCACTGAAATTTCTGCTGCCAAAAATACTGGAGCATCTTTATATGTTGTTTCTTTATCTTGTTGCTTTTAGAATCTTTTCTTTATCTTTCATGTTTTGGAGTTTGATAATTCAATGCATTGAGGTAGTCTTCTTTGAGTTAAATTCTTTATAATCTGTTCTATAACTTTCTTAGACTTAGATATTTATTTTCTTCTAGTTTTGTCAAGCTCTCTATTATTATCTGTTTGAATAAGGTTTCTACCACTATCATTTTCTCTACTTTCTTTTTAAGGCAAAAAACTCTTAGATTGTCCTATTGAGAATATTTATTGATTCTATAGGCATGCTTTGCTGTATTTTATTTGTGTGTGTGTGTGTTCTCTGACTGTGTATTTTTGAGCAGCCTGTCTGAATGTCACAGATTCTTTTTCTGTTTCATCATCTCTGCTATTAAAGAACTCTGATGCATTCTTTAGTGTCAATTAAATTTCTTAGCTTCAGGATTTCTGTTTGATTCTTCTTAATTATTTTAATCTGTTTGTTAAATTTATCTGACAGAATTACAAATTCCATCTCTGTGTTATCTTGAATTTATTTGAGTTTTATCACCACAACTATTTTGAATTTTCTGTATTAAAATTCATGTACCTCTGTTTCTCCAGGATTGGACTTTGGTGTCTTATTTAGTTGATTTGGTGAGGTAATGTTTTCCCGAATTGTATTTGTGCTAGTAAAGGTTTTTTGTGTCTGGGAATTGAAGAGTTAGGCACTTATTGTAGTCTTTTCTGTCTGTGCTTATTTGTAGTTGACCTTCTATGGAAAGCTTTACAGATATTTGACAAGACTTTGGTGTTGTGGTCTAAATCATATCTGCTTTAGGGAGCACCCGAAGTGCAGTAATTATGTGGTTCTTTCAGCCTGGTGAGGTATTGACTTGATGCTCTTATTATTTTGATGGTATTTCCCTGACAATATCTGGAAGATGTCTATGTATTACCCTCACAGGCTCTTGTAGTCTTCACTTACTTTTATCCATACATGCAAATTTCCTCTCTCTGTTCTGAGCCACCTCGAGCTGGGGGTGAAGTGACAAAAGCACTTGTGGGTCCATCACCACTATAACTGCACTGGAGCAGACCTGAAGTCAGCACAGCAGTGGGGTCTCACCCCAAACCTGTGTTAATCACTCTTTGGCTACTGCCTATGTTCATTCAAAGACTTGGAGCTTTACATTTAGCAGGTGGCAAAAGCAGCCAGGCCTGTGATTTTCCCTTCAGATCAATGAGGTCCCCCAGGATCTGGGCACATCATGAAGTGCCATCAAGAAGTCAGGTTTCAGAGTTCAAGACTACTTGGTGTTCTATGGTACTGCAGCTGAAATTACACTCAAATTGCAAGATGCAGATCTTTTCACTCTTCCCTCCCCTTTCCAAAGGCAGTGGAGCCTGAACCCCCAGTCACCACCAGCCCTGGCCATGATGAACTTTGACAGACTACTGCTGATATTCTATTGAAACCCATGGTCTTTTAAATCAGCTCTTTGTAAATGTTGCCTGGCCTGGGACTCACCTTTTATAACAATGAGCTCCCCTGTGGCTTATGGCAAATACACAAATGCCATCTAAGTGTCAATTCCTGAAATTGTAAACTTCAAGAGCCTTTTTGGTGCACTACCTAAAGCCACAAAGTCTCAAAGCCTCCCTAAAGGAGCTCAGTGTAGCACCTGGGTAACACTGCTGGTTATTCTGGTCTCAAGTGTTCTTCAGTTAGCAGGTGATAGATGCTGCCAGGACTGGATTATTTTCTTTAAGGCAATGGGTTTGCTTCTGGCCCAGTATGTGTCTAGAGATTTTATCTGGGAGCTAGAGCCTGAAATGGGGGCCTCATGACTCTGACTATTAGCCTATCATGCGGTGGCTTAGTTGGTATTCTAATTTTTGGTTCTTATAAAGGTGTTTTTTATTTGTAGACAGTTGTTAACTTGTGGGTTTTTTTTTAAGGAGGACAACTGATGGTTTTCTATGCCATAATCTTGCTCCTATCCTGTCATAAGATTCCATCATCTTCTTCCTATCCTGTGATGGACACTTCATCAGTTGTTTTCTCTTTGTCTTTTGGAACATCAAAAATTCCAATATCTATCTATCATCTATCTATCTATCTATCTATCTATCTATCTATCTATCTATCTATCTATCTATCTGTCTATCTATCTATCATCTATCTATCTATCACCTATCTATCTGTCTATCTATCTATCATCTATCTATCTATCTATCTATCATCTATCTATCTATCATCCATCTCTCTATCTATCATCTATCTATCTATCATCTATCTATCTTTAGTCAAAGTCTCACTCTGTCTCCCAGGCCGGAGTGCCCTGGTGCTACCTCAGCTCACTGTAGCTTCCACCTCTGGGTTCAAGTAACTCTTGTACTTCTGCCTCCCAGGTATCTGAGATTAGAGGCATTCACCACCATGGCTGGCTAATTTGAGTGTTACTAGTAGAGGCAGGGTTTTACCATTTTCCCCAGGGTGGACTTGAACTCCTAAGCTCAAGCAAGCCACTCACATTGGCCTTCAAAAGTGCTGGGATTATGAGTGGGAGCCACTACAGCTTGCCTGCCTTTATGTAAATTATTTGGCTGAAAGAGTATCAGTGGTGTCTGTAACTTCCTCAGTGGCTTGGGGTATTGTTAGCAGAGGCCATGGTAAAGTTTTGCTGGTAACACCAGAGTTTCAGTCATTGGGCCCCAGTAATGGCAGTGGTGTGCTTAGCATGCCTCTTTTGGGGCTGGCAGCCATGTCAGCAGGTCCAGGCAGACTAATTATTTGACCTTCATGTGACTTGCTCAGGCACCAGCAGTGAGCAAGGTGGGTGGACAGCTTATTGAGCCCCTGGGCAGTGGTTATTGCATGGATGATGGCAGTAGCAATGACAAGAAAAACCTTTGGTTTCCAAGCATTCCATGCTGGTGTCACTGGTGTCTGTGATGGGTTGGGCAGGCCAGTCTCCAGGACCACAGGTGGTGCATGTGTGTGGGTATCAGCTGTCATAGTAGCTTCAAGTTGAGTGAGTTTATCCTCAGGTCTCAGAGAAGAGTGTTCAGGTGCCAGTGGTGTTAGACTTGTCTGAACAAAAGTCTCATTTTAAGCACTTTCTGGCTCCACACACTCACTGGCTTTTCTTATCATCACTCTGAGCCCATTAACCCTGTAGAAGAAAAACATCAGGAAAGTTTTAGATATTTCTTCTTCGGGGCAGGGTTTGAAAGGAAAGAAAGTGTTTTAAGAGATGATGTAAGTACTCATTAGAAAAAGAAGTTCCTTGTGGCCAGAAGCTGACAAGTGCCCAAACCATGCAGAAGGGAGATAATAATTACCAGGTCATGGGATAATATTGTGGAGAGAGACTAACGTTTCAAGATTATAAGCCAGAATTTACACACTCCAAATTTAATTTAATACAATCCTCACTGTTTGTCATTGTTTTCGATGTATAAAGCCATGGGATCTGTTTATTGTATGTTCTCTGGTATAATTTGGAAATTAATGTACCAGCTCTTTTGTCTCATCTCAGTTGGTGGCTTGGCACCTCCTCTGCACTAATTGTTGCTTGTTTCCTGACAGTCAAGCACTAAGTTCTCATGAGCTGTGACCCTGGTACCCAGGCCCCATTCTGCCTGCTGTGGAAAACCTGCACAGTTTTCTGAGCTGGTCACATATCTCTACATTTTATGTACATTGTCTTTTTTTTTTATTTTTATTTCATTATAGGTTTGGGGGTACATGCGCAGAACGAGCAAGATAGTTGCATAAGTTGCATAGGTACACACATGGAAGTGTGCTTTGCTGATTTCCTCCCCTTCACACACACTTGGTATTCATCCCCAGGCTATCCCCCCAAGTCCCCCCTGCTGTCCCTCCCCCATTACCCCCAAAAGTCCCCAGTGTATAGTAGACCGCCTCTCTGTGTCCACGTGTTCTCATTTCTCTCACCCACCTATGAGTGAGTATATGCGGTATTTCTTTTTCTGTTCTTGTGCCACTTTCTGAGAATGATGTTCTCCAGATTCATCCATGTCCATACAAAAGACACAAACTCATCATTTTTGATTGCTGCATAATATTCCATGGTGTATATGTGCCACATTTTCCCAGTCCAGTCTATCATCGTTGGGCATTTGGGTTGTTTCCAGGTCTTTGCTATTGTAAACAGTACTGCAATGAACATTCGTGTGCATGTGTCCTTATAGTAGAACGATTTATAGTGGTTTAGATAGATACCCAGTAATGGGATTGCTGGGTAAAATGGAATTTCTATTTCTAGGTCCCTGAGGAATCGCCACACTGTCTTCCACAATGGTTGAACTAATTTACACTCCCACCAACAGTGTAAGAGTGTTCCTATTTCTCCACATCCTCTCCAGCATCTGCTGTCTCCAGATTTTTTAATGATCGCCATTCTAACTGGTGTGAGATGGTATCTCAATGTGGTTTTCATTAGCATCTCCCTAATGACCAATGACGATGAGCACTTTTTCATATGTTTGCTGGCCTCATGTATGTCTGCTTTCGTAAAGTGTCTGTTCATATCCTTTGTCCATTTTTGAATGGGCTTGTTTGTTTTTTTCCTGTAAATCTGTTTGAGTTCTTTGTAAATTCTGGATATCAGCCCTTTGTCAGATGCGTAAACTGCAAAGATTTTTTCCCATTCTGATGGTTGCCGATTCACTCTAGTGACTGTTTGTTTTGCCGTGCAGAAGCTGTGGAGTTTGATTAGGTCCCATTTGTCTATTTTGGCTTTTGTTGCCAATGCTTTTGGTGTTTTGTTCATGAAGTCCTTGCCTACTCCTATGTCCTGAATGGTTTTGCCTAGATTTTCTTCTAGGGTTTTTATGGCGTCAGGTCTTACGTTTAAGTCTTTAATCCATCTGGAGTTAATTTTAGTGTAAGGTGTCAGAAAGGGGTCCAGTTTCTGCTTTCTGCACATGGCTAGCCAGTTTTCCCAACACCACTTATTAAATATGGAATCCTTTCCCCATTGCCTGTTTTTGTCTGGTTTATCAAAGATAATATGGTTGTAGATGTGTTGTGTTGCCTCCGATGCCTCTGTTCTGTTCCATTGGTCTATATCTCTGTTTTGGTACCAGTACCATGCTGTTTTGATTTCTGTAGCCTTGTAGTATAGTTTGAAGTCTGGTAGCGTGATGTCTCCTGCTGTGTTCTTTTTGCTTAGAATTGACTTGGCTATGCGGGCTCTTTTTTGGTTCCATATGAAATTCATGGTGGTTTTTCCAGTTCTGTGAAGAAATTCAATGGTAGTTTGATGGGGATAGCATTGATTGTGTAAATTACTTTGGGCAGTATAGCCATTTTCACGATTTTGATTCTTCCTAACCACGAACATGGAATGTTTCTCCATCTGTTTGTGTCCTCTCTTATTTCTTTGAGCAGTTGTTTGTAGTTTTCCTTAAAGAGGTCCCTTACATTCCTAGGGAGTTGTATTCCTAGGTATTTTATTTTCTTTGTAGCAATTGTGAATGGCAGTTCGTTCTTGATTTGGTTGATTTTAAGTCTGTTATTGGTGTATAGGAATGCTTGTGATTTTTGAACATTGATTTTATATCCTGAGACTTTGCTGAAGTTGCTTATCAGTTGCAGGAGCTTTTGGGCTGAGGTGATGGGGTCTTCTAGGTATGCTATCATGTCATCTGCAAATAGAGACAATTTGGCTTCCACCTTTCCTATTTGAATACCCTTTATTTGTATTTCTTCCCTGATTGCTCTGGCTAGATCTTCCAGTACTATGTTGAATAGCAGTGGTGAGAGAGGGCATCCTTGTCTAGTGCCAGATTTCAAAGGAAATGCTTCCGGTTTTTGCCCATTAAGTATGATATTGGCTGTTGGTTTGTCATAAATAGCTTTTATTACTTTGAGATATGTTCCATCAATACCAAGTTTATTGAGGGATTTTAGCATAAAGGGCTGTTGAATTTTGTCAAATGCCTTCTCTGCGTCAATTGAGATAATCATGTGGTTTTTGTTTTTGCTTCTGTTTATGTGGTGAATTACATTTATGGACTTGCGTATGTTGAACCAGCCTTGCATCCCCGGGATGAATCCTACTTGATCATGATGGATAAGTTTTTTAATGTGCTGTTGCAATCGATTTGCCAGTATTTAATTGAAGATATTTGCATCTATGTTCATCATGGTTATTGGCCTGAAGTTTTCTTTTCTTGTTGAGTCTCTGCCAGGTTTTGGTATCAGGCTGATGTTGGTCTCATAAAATGATTTGGGAAGGGTTCCCTCTTTTTGGATTATTTGGAATAGTTTCAGAAGGAATGGTACCAGATCCTCTTTGTGTGTCTGGTAGAACCCATCTGGACCTGGGCTTTTTTTGTGTGGTAGGCTCTTAATTGCTGCCTCAACTTCAGACCTTGTTATTGGTCTATTCATAGTTTCGGTTTCCTCCTGGTTTAGGCTTGGGAGGACACAGGCGTCCAGGAATTTATCCATTTCTTCCTGATTTACTGGTTTGTGTGCCTAGAGTTGTTTGTAGTATTCTCTGATGATGGTTTGAATTTCTGTGGAATCTGTGGTGGTCTCCCCTTTATCGTTTTTTATTGCATCTATTTGGTTGTTCTCTCTCTTCTTTTTTATCAGTCTGGCTAGTGGTCTGTCTGTTTTTTTGATCTTTTCGAAAAACCAGCTCTTAGATTTATTGATTTTTTGAAGGGTTTTTCTTGTCCCTATCTCCTTCAGTTCTGCTCTGATCTTAGTTATTTCTTGTCTTCGGCTACGTTTTGAGCTTCTTTGATCTTGCTCCTATAGCTCTTTCAATTTTGACGATAGGGTGTCAATTTTGGATCTCTCCACTCTACTCATGTGGGCACTTATTGCTATATATTTTCCTCTACAGACTGCTTTAAATGTGTCCCAGAGATTCTGGTACGTTGTGTCTTCATTCTCGTTGGTTTCAAAGAACTTCTTTATTTCTGCCTTCATTTCATTGTTTATCCAATCAACATTCAAGAGCCAATTGTTCAGTTTCCATGAAGCTGTGCGGTTCTGAGTTATTTTCTGAATTCTGAGTTCCAACTTGATTGCACTATGGTCTGAGAGACTGTTTGTTATGATTTCAGTTGTTTTGCATTTGCTGAGGAGTGCTTTACTTCCAATTATGTGGTCAATTTTGGAGTAGGTGTGATGTGGTGCCGAGAAGAATGTATATTCTGTGGATTTGGGGTGGAGAGTTCTGTAAATGTCTATCAGGTTTGCTTGTTCCAGGTCTGAGTTCAAGTCCTGGATATCCTTGTTAATTTTCTGTCTGGTTGATCTGTCTGCTATTGACAGTGGAGTGTTAAAGTCTCCCACTATTATTGTGTGGGAGTCTAAGTCCCTTTGTAAGTCATTAAGAACTTGCCTTATATATCTGGGTGCTCCTACATTGGGTCCATATATATTTAGAATCGTTATCTCTTCTTGTTGTATCGATCCTTTTACCATTATGTAATGACCTTCTTTGTCCCTTTTGATCTTTGTTACTTTAAAGTCTATTTTATCAGAGATGAGAATTGCAACTCCTGCTTTTTTTTCCTCTCCATTTGCTTGGTAAATCTTCCTCCATCCCTTTATTTTGAGCCTTTGTGTATCTTTGCATGTGAGGTGGGTTTCCTGGATACAGCACACCGATGGGTTTTGGTTTTTTATCCAATTTGCCAGTCTGTGTCTTTTGATTGGTGCATTTAGCCCATTTACATTCAGGGTTAATATTGTTATGTGTGAATTTGATACTGCCATTTTGATGCTATCTGGCTGTTTTGCCCATTGGTTCATGTACATTCTTCATTTTGTTGATGGTCTTTAGCATTTGGTATGCTTTTAGCATGACTGGAACTGGTTGTTTCTTTCTATGTGTAGTGCCTCTTTCAGGAGCTCTTGTAAAGCAGGCCTAGTGGTGAGAAAATCTCTGAGTACTTGCTTGTTCGTGAAGGATTTTATTTTTCCTTCACTTATGAAGCTCAGTTTCGCTGGATATGAAATTCTCGGTTGAAAGCTCTTTTCTTTAAGGATGTTGAATATTGGCCCCCACTCTCTTCTGGCTTGTAGAGTCTCTGCCGAGAGATCTGCTGTGAGTCTGATGGGCTTCCCTTTGTGGGTGACCTGACCTTTCTCTCTGGCTGCCCTTAGTATTTTCTCCTTCCTTTCAACCCTGGTGAATCTGACGATTATGTGCCTTGGGGTTGCTCTTCTTGCGGAGTATCTTTGTGGTGTTCTCTGTATTTCCTGGAGTTGAGTATTGACCTGTCTTGCTAGGTTGGGGAAATTTTCCTGGATAATATCCTGAAGAGTGTTTTCCAGCTTGGATTCATTCTCTTCGTCACATTCTGATACACCTATTAAACGTAGGTTGGGTCTCTTCACATAGTCCCACATTTCTTGGAGATTTTGTTCATTCCTTTTTGTGCTTTTTTCTTTAATCTTGGTTTCTCGTTTTATTTCATTGAGTTGATCTTCAACTTCTGATATTCTTTCTTCTGCTTGGTCAATTCGGCTGTTGAAACTTGTGCATGCTTCGCGAAGTTCTCGTGTTGTGTTTTTCAGCTCCTTCATTTCATTCATATTTCTCTCTAAGTTGTCCATTCTCGTTATCAATTCCTCGAATCTTTTTTCAAATCTCTTTTCAAGGTTCTTAGTTTCTTTGCACTGGTTTAGAACATGTTCCTTTAGCTCACTGAAGTTTCTCATTATCCACTTTCTGAAGTCTGATTCCGTCATTTCGTCACATTCATTCTCCGTCCAGCTTTGTTCCCTTGCAGGTGAGGAGTTTTGGTCCTTTTTTGGAGGTGAGCTGTTTTGGTTTCGGGTGCTTTCCTCCTTTTTGCGCTGGTTTCTTCCCATCTTTATGGATTTATCCGCCTGTTGTCGTAGTAGTGGCTGATTTTTCAATTGGGTCTCTGTGTGGACACTGAGATTGTTGATGATGAAGTATTTCTGTTACTTAGTTTTCCCTCTAATGATCTATCCTCTCTGCTGTATGAGTGCTGATGTCCACTCCAGGCCTTGCTTGTCTGGGGTATACCTGCAGCAGCTGCAGAACAGTGAGGGATGATATCAGTTTGTTTTTCTGCTGCCCTTGTTCCAGAATGATGCCAGCCAAATGTCAGTCAGATTAGTCCTTTTCTGGGGTGACTCCTTGGATATACAGGGGTCAGGGAGGTGCTTGAGGAGACAGTCTGTGCTTTATAGGAGCTCCAGTGCTGAGCTGTGTGCTCCGTTGTTCATTCAGGGTTGTTGGGAGTTTATGTCTGCTGCAATAGAACTCATAAAACACCACTCTTTTTTTTTCACCCATAGATGCTCTGTCTCAGGGAGTTGGGGCTTTCTTTATGAGTATCTGTTGCACTGTCCTGCCCCACTAGGTGGCAGTCTATTCACTATTTGCCTGCCGGGGCTCTGACCTCCTAACGCTGGTCCGCCCTGTTGCTGCCTGGCGGACTCTCTCTGTTATGGCATGTTGCCTCGGCAATGGCAGGCTGCGTCAGTCCTGGGCGGTACTTAAGTGGGGGTGCACTTCTTCAGGAATGGTTGACGCCCCTCCCTGACCGGGCTGCACCGTCCTAAATGCCGGCAACAAAACTTTCAGCCCCAAGCGCCTCCAGTCACCGCCCTGCTTGTCCCCGTGAGCGTGGGACCCACAGCTCCCGGCCTCAGAGTCCGTCCTCTCTCTCTCTCTCTTCCTCTCCCCAAGCTGAAAGGTGGACTCTTTCACTGGCGCCCCAGGAGCCTGCTGATAGGGCACTGGGATCCGTGCGATCTCCCATGGTTCTGCCCACTACCCCAGCTCAGATCACGCTTCCCAGGTAACTCCTGGTCTGGCTCATTGTCCAAGTCCCCTTCAATCAGATGGACATGCCAATCTGCCCTTCCAAATCTCAGATTGCCGGTTTAACAGGGCACCCATACCAGTGAGTTCCGTGCCGGGTCCCACTGCGGCGCTGGCCGAAGAGGCAGCGGGAGCCGGTTGCGTTAGCCGGCTGCTAGCGTCCCATGTCTCTCCCACACCTGGGACTTTCAACGCTCTGTGGGCATAAAAGGAATATCCGAGAATGCGGCTAGGACTCACCCTCTGCGCCTTCACCGAGAGCTGCAATCCTGAGTCACCTCTATGACGCCATCTTGCCTCCTCCCCTAAAGTATATTTTTTAATGGCTAGAAGAGAAGGCTTTAAATTCTTCCAACACAAAAAAGATTTTTCCAACACAAAGAAAATAATATCCATATTTGAGATGATCGATATTCTAAATATACTGATTTGATCATTGTACATTGGATGCCTGTATCAAAATATCACTCATGGACCCCAAATACATACACAATTATTATGTATTAATAGTATAAGATGCAAATGTAAAAATGTAAAAATGACTCTCAACAAGGAAGAAATGACAATTTTTAAGTTGTAGAAAATCTTCTCAGTCTAAATTGTAACTTGTGAGACAGGATGTAAAGGGCTCTGATGTCATGTTTACAGTCTTGGACAAACATGCATAGAGCTGCCCTGCTGTTCGTGTGTCTGTGCACAGGAATACAGCAGGGCTTTGGCAGTGGGACATTGTTTTCTCCCTGAAGAATTTTCCAATATTTCAGAACCTGTCTGGTTTCTGGTCATTTTAGTAGAAAACTAATTATTTCCACTGGCAACTGTTAGTACAGACTCTACTAAAGAGAAAAAAAAACTGCTTCCTGTCAAACAAGAACTTTCTGGGCTGAAATATCAAAAAAACTGTACAATTAAAATAAGATTCTAATTCCTCACTGACTGAATGGACCCCCACATTTGTGGTCAAAGGAAACCAAAGGAAAATTTAAAAAATTAGTTTTCAAACATAATGGAATGAGAGGTAAGACATTTCTCAATATACACCCTCTCTTTTGCCCTTTGTCAGATGGGTAGATTGCAAAACTTTTTCCCATTCTGTTGGTTGCCAATTCACTCTAATGACTGTTTCTTTTGCCATGCAGAAGCTGTGGAGTTTGATGAGGTTTGATTTGTCCATTTTGGCTTTTGTTGCCAATGCTTTTGGTGTTTTGGTCATGAAGTCCTTTCCTATGCCTATGTGCTGAATGGTTTTGCCTAGATTTTCTTCTAGGGTTTTTATGGTGTTAGGTCTTATGTTTAAGTTTTAATCTATCTGGAGTTAATTTTAGTGTAAGGTGTCAGGAAGGGGTCCAGTTTCTGCTTTCTGCACATAGCTAGCCAGTTTTTCCAACACCATTTATTAAACAGAGAATCTTTTCCCCATTGCTTGTTTTTGTCAGGTTTATCAAAGATGTATGGTTGTAGATATGTTGTGCTGCCTCTGATGCCTCTGTTCTGTTCCATTGGTCTATATCTCTGTTTTGGTACCAGCACCATGCTGTTTTGATTACTGTAGACTTGTAGTATAGTTTGAAGTTTGGTAGTGTGATGCCTCCAGCTTTTTTTTTTTTTTTTTTTTTTTTGCTTAGAATTAACTTAACTATGCAGGCTCTCTTTTGGTTCCATATGAAGTTTAAGGTGTTTTTTCCTATTCTGTGAAGAAGGTCATTGGTAGCTTGATGGGGATAGCATTGAATTGGTAAATTACTTTGGGCAGTATGGCCATTTTCACTATATTGATTCTTCTTAATTATGAACATGGAATATTTCTCTATCTGTTTGTGTCCTCTTTAATATTACTGAAGGAAATTGTTTCAAGGCTCTGCTCTTGATTTTCTTTTCTAACTTTCATTTTAAGTTCAGGGTATGAGGCAGCTTTGTCACATAGGCAAACTTGTGTCATGGGGGCTTGTGGGACAAATTATTTTATCACCTAGGTATTAGGTCTTATACCTCAGAAGTTATATTTACTGATCAATTTTCAAGATAACAAACAACCTATTTTCTGAGTTTATGCCATCTATAAAGTTACTTCAAGATGTTCATGTGGAGATCTTTTTATTGAGACTTTTCTTATTGCAGACACACACTCCCATGCTGTCAAAAATACTTAATAGTAAAAAAAAAATTCTCATGTCTTAATCAACGGATCTTTGTATCAACATCTTTTGTAAAATTTTATCAAATAATTCAGAAGTCATGTTCTTATGTTATTTTTTCTGGATGCAGGCATTATTATTTTATCAAATCAGTTAAATTCTCAACTTAGAACAATTTAGCAGTATGGTGGTAAAAAAAATTCTCCATACTGAACTTAATATTTCTTATAAAATTTAAAATAATTCAACTGTCTTCAAGGTCTCTTAAAACTGCACTGATCCATTTATATAAATATGTAAGATAATTCAGATAGTGAGAGTGTTCTTGGCTCACAGAAAAATTATAGCTAAGGTAGAACATTGCTCTAAATATGATACTTTTAAGTTGAAAAGAAGAAACTGCACAATTTTTTAAGCTGTTTAATGCTTAATCAATCAAATGGACATATTTATCTTAACTGCCAGAAACGAGCAACTAATAGCTCTCAATACCATACAACTGCACTTTCAGCTCAATTGGAATCTGTTGCCTTGTTACACTCAGAAGAAGCAACAGAAGAATATTGACTCAATGCACAATAGTCTCCATATTTTAAGGTTCACAATTCAGTACAGGTAAAACAATATATAGACTTACTTAATAACTATCTATCAAAATATTTTATTATGTTTCTGCATATTTTTAGGTCATATATGCAGAATAATATGTATTTTGTGACCTTATGTGGGCCAGAAAAGATTAAAATATTAGAAAAGTAACACAGACAAAAAATTTTAGTATTTTTTCTCTTATGTAAATACAGAGTCAGCTCACTGCCTCTAATTCATGATCTCCTTTCAAATGAGTATTAAATACTAAAAGGAGTGTGTCTGCTAGATTACTTTGTGGCCTAATCTTTCAATAGAACTCTGGATGATTTGTGCAGAGCCTGGATTGTGGAGACTATGGTTTCAATGCATTGAAGTTTACATATATATTAGAAATCAGTTATATAGAAATTTCAAATAAAGAATAGCATATATCTCTACCAGGTATTATATTAGAATATTTCAAGCAAATATTCATATATTTTATAGTTAAATAAAAAGTTCTTTGTCACCTTTCTAAATTTTTTTTATATAACAGTATGTTCTAAATCTTTTATGAGTGCAGAAACCCCAACACAAAATATGTAGCTCTGGAATCTTGTAATTGGTGCAAATCTGGGAGAAACAGAAAGCAAGGAAAAGTAAACAGAAGTAATATACATTGGTCTGAGTGCAAATGTCAATAGGGTTTTATCCAATTTCATATAAACTTGTAAATCTGAAAGCACATCTGAGATACCTATGAGCTGCTTATGCTGAGCGGGACAGTTCTTGGACTTAGGGTGAATTTCAGAAGACAGGCAGTGGAGATCAAATTTATTGTTCTTTTTCTCCATTTCACCTTAGGGTATTCTTAATATTGTAAGCCCCAATGCATGTGCACAATAATGAAAATGCAAAGAAAGCAACGCCATGAGATGAACCAGGAACCAAAGATTAATTGTAAAGTTTATGCTCTTAGATCAGATGTCCAAAAAGGAAGAGGACTTCAAATGAAAGAAGTCATTGGAAAAACCCAATTCTATTTTACATTACAGAATATGTTATTTTGGAGAAAATAAAATTTGATGGGATGTGTTTTGTCACTTTTGTAATAATATCTAATATTGAGTTGCATTATTTTATAAATAATATATTAATATAAATCTATGCCTTCCACCTAATACATTTTAAGTATAAATATACATCACAAAATAAAATTCTGCATTTTATTATAATAACAATATTTGAAACTATCGCATACTGACCAGGAGCAGTGGTTAATGCCTGTCATCCAGGCACTTTGAGAGGGCGAGGCAGGTGGATCACGTGAGGCCAGAAATTCGAGACCAGTCTTGCTAACATGATGAAATCTTGTCTCTACTAAAAATACAAAAAATAAAATAGCTGAGGTGGTGGTACACACCTGTAATCCCAGTTATTTGGAAGTCTGAGGCATGAGGATTGCTTGAAGCCAGGAGGCAGAGGCTGCAGTGAGCTGAAATTGCACCACTGCACTCCAGCCTGGGCAACAGAGTGACACTCTGTCTCAAAAAATAGGGGTTACATTCCTTGACAATTTTACCATAATCTGTGAATAGCATTGTAAAACATTCATCTGGTCATTGACAGCATAAAGTGATTATGAGAATGTCACCACTGGCTGGTAGGGCGGATGGCTTGTTTATTTAATGTAAATAATTGGAAACCTAAAAACACAGCTGGCATCTTCAGGAAAGGAAAATACAGTTCCAAGCCAAAAAAACAAAAAACAAAAAAAAATTCTGTGACAATTATTTTTGAAAAATTTACAGAGGAGAAGGAGGCAAGATGGCGTCGTAGAGGCGACTCAGGATTGCAGCTCTCAGTGAAAGCGCAGAGGGTGAGTGCTAGCCGCATTCTCGGATGTTCCTTTTATGCCCACAGATCGTTGGAAGTCCCAGGTGTGGGAGAGACACGGGATGCTAGCGCACCCGGCTAACGCAGTTGGCTCCTGCCACCTCTTCAGCCAGTGCCACGGTGGGAACCGGAGTGGAACTCACTGGTCTGGGTGCTCGCTTAGACTGGCAATCTGAGATTTGGAAGGGCAGATTGGCATGTTCATCTGATTGAACGGGACTTGGACAATGAGCCAGACCAGGAGTTTCCTGGGAAGTGTGATCTGAGCTGGGGTAGTGGGCAGTGGCATGGGAGATCACACGGATGCCAGTGCCCTATCAGCAGACTACTGGGGTGCCAGTGAGAGAGTCGACCTTTCAGCTTGGGGAGAGGAAGAGAGACAGAGAGAGGACGGACTCTGAGGCTGGGAGCTGGGTGATCGGGGTTGGCGGGTCCCACGCTCACGGGGACAAGCAGGGCGGTGACTGGAGGCGCTTTGGGCTGACAGTTTTGCTGCCAGCATCTAGAACGGTGCAGCCTGGTGAGAGAGGGGCGTCCACCATTGCTGACGCAGTCCATCCCCACTTAAGTACCGCCCGGGACTGACGCAGCCTGCCGTTGCCAAGGCAACCTGCCAAAACAGAGAGATTCCGCCAGGAGCCGGGAGCACTCCACAGCAGAAGGGAGCCCAGCAGCAACAGGGTGGACCCACGCTAGCAGGTCAGAGCCCCGTCAGGCAAATAGTGAATAGACTGCCGCCTAGTGGGGCAAGACAGTGCAACACATACTCATAAAGAAAGCCCCAACTCCCTGAGACAGAGCATCTAAGGGGGGGTGAAAAAGGTGGTGTTTTATGAGTTCTATAGCAGCAGACATAAACAACCTCCCAACAACTCTGAATGAACAACGGAGCTCACAGCTCAGCACTGGAGCTCCTATAAAGCACAGACTGTCTCCTCAAGCAGCTCCCTGAACCCTGTATATACAAGGAGTCACCCCAGGAAAGGACTAATCACACTGACCTTTGGCTGGCATTATTCTGGAACAAGGACAGCAGAAGAAGAAACTGGCATCATTCCTCACTGTTCCGCAGCTGCTGCAGGTATAACCCAGACAAGCAGGGCCTGGAATGGACCTCAGCACTCATACAGCAGAGGGGATAGACCATTAGAGGGAAAACTAAGTAACAGAAATGCTTCATCATCAACAATCTCAGCATCCACACAGAGACCCATTTGAAAAATCAGCAACTACTAAGACGACAGGCGGATAAATCCATAAAGATGGGAAGAAACCAGCACAAAAAGGAGGAAAGCACCCAAAACCAAAACACCTCACCTCCAAAAAAGGACCAAAACTCCTCACCAGCAAGGGAACAAAGCTGAACGGAGAATGAATGTGACAAAATGACGGAATCAGACTTCAGAAAGTGGATAATGAGAAACTTCAGTGAGCTAAAAAAAACATGTACTAAACCAGTGCAAAGAAACTAAGAACCTTGAAAAAAAATTTGAAAAAAGATTCGAGGAATTGATAACAAGAATGGACAACTTAGAGAGGAATATGAATGAATTGAAGGAGCTGAAAAACACAACACAAGAAATTCGTGAAGCATGCACAAGTTTCAACAGCCGAATTGACCAAGCAGAAGAAAGAATATCAGAAGTTGAAGATCAACTCAATGAAATAAAACGAGAAACCAAGATTAAAGAAAAAGGTACAAAAAGGAATGAACAAAATCTCCAAGAAATGTGGGACTATGTGAAGAGACCCAACCTACGTTTGATAGGTGTACCAGAATGTGACGAAGAGAATGAATCCAAGCTGGAAAACACTCTTCAGAATATTATCCAGGAAAATTTCAACAACCTAGCAAGACAGGTCAATACTCAACTCCAGGAAATACAGAGAACACCACAAAGATACTCTGCAAGAAGAGCAACCCCAAGGCACATAATCGTCAGATTCACCAGGGTTGAAACGAAGGAGAAAATACTAAGGGCAGCCAGAGAGAAAGGTCGGGTCACCCACAAAGGGAAGCCCATCAGACTCACAGCAGATCTCTCGGCAGAGATTCTACAAGCCAGAAGAGAGTGGGGGCCAATATTCAACATCCTTAAAGAAAAGAGCTTTCAACCCAGAATTTCATATCCAGCCCAACTGAGCTTCATAAGTGAAGGAAAACTAAAATGCTTCACGAACAAGCAAGTACTCAGAGATTTTGTCACCACTAGGCCTGCTTTACAAGAGCTCCTGAAAGAGGCACTACACATAGAAAGCAACAACCAGTTCCAGCCATCCTAAAAGCATAGCAAATGCTAAAGACCATCAACAAAATGAAGAATGTACATGAACCAACAGGCAAAACAGCCAGCTAGCATCAAAATGGCAGTATCAAATTCACACATAACAATATTAACGCTGAATGTAAATGGGCTAAATGCACCAATCAAAAGACACAGACTGGCAAATTGGATAAAAAACCAAAACCCATCAGTGTGCTGTATCCAGGAAACCCACCTCACACGCAAAGATACACAAAGGCTCAAAATAAAAGGATGGAGGAAAATTTACCAAGCAAATGGAGAGCAAAAAAAAGCAGGAGTTGCAATTCTCATCTCTGATAAAATAGACTTTAAAGCAACAAAGATCGAAAGGGACAAAGAAGGTCATTACATAATGGTAAAAGGATCGATACAACAAGAAGAGATAACGATTCTAAATATATATGGACCCAATGTAGGAGCACCCAGATATATAAGGCAAGTTCTTAATGACTTACAAAGAGACTTAGACTCCCACACAATAATAGTGGGAGACTTTAACACTCCACTGTCAATAGCAGACAGATCAACCAGACAGAAAATTAACAAGGATATACAGGACTTGAACTCACACCTGGAACAAGCAAACCTGATAGACATTTACAGAACTCTCCACCCCAAATCCACAGAATATACATTCTTCTCAGCACCACATCACACCTACTCCAAAATTGACCACATAATTGGAAGTAAAGCACTCCTCAGCAAATGCAAAACAACTGAAATCATAACAAACAGTCTCTCAGACCAAAGTGCAATCAAGTTGGAACTCAGAATTCAGAAAATAACTCAGAACCGCACAGCTACATGGAAACTGAACAACTGGCTCTTGAATGTTGATTAGATAAACAATGAAATGTAGGCAGAAATAAAGAAGCTCTTTGAAACCAAAGAGGATGAAGACACAACGTACCAGAATCTCTAAGACACATTTAAAGCAGTCTGTAGAGGAAAATATATAGCAATAAGTGCCCACATGAGAAGAGTGGAGAGATCCGAAATTGACACCCTGTCGACAAAATTGAAAGAGCTAGAGGAGCAAGATCAAAAAAGCTCAAAACCTAGCTGAAGACAAGAAATAACTAAGATCAGAGCAGAACTGAAGGAGATAGAGACAAGAAAAACCCTTCAAAAAATCAATACATCCAAGAGCTGATTTTTCGAAAAGATCAACAAACTAGACAGACCACCAGCCAGACTGATAAAAAAGAAAAGAGAGAACAACCAAATAGATGCAATAAAAAACGATAAAGAGGAAATCACCACAGATTCCACAGAAATTCAAACCATCATCAGAGAATACTACAAAAATCTCTATGCACACAATCTAGTAAATCAGGAAGAAATGGATAAATTCCTGGATGCCTGTGTCCTCCCAAGCCTAAACCAGGAGGAAGCCGAAACTATGAATAGATCAATAACAAGGTCAGAAGTTAAGGCGGCAATTAAGAGCCTACCAAAGAAAAAAAGCCCAGGTCCAGATGGGTTCACAGCCGAATTGTACCAGACACACAAAGAGGATCTGGTACCATTCCTTCTGCAACTATTCCAAATAATCCAAAAGGAGGGAACCCTTCCCAAATCATTTTATGAGACCAACATCATCCTGATACCAAAACGTGTAAGAGACTCAACAAGAAAAGAAAACTTCAGGCCAATATCCATGATGAACATAGATGCAAAAATCTTCAATAAAATACTGGCAGACCGATTGCAACAGCACATTAAAAAACTTATCCATCATGATCAAGTAGGATTCATCATGGGGGTGCAAGGCTGGTTCAACACATGCAAGTCTATAAATGTAATTCACCACATAAACAGAACCAAAAGCAAAAACCACATGATTATCTCAATGGACGCAGAGAAGGCATTTGACAAATTTCAACAGCCTTTTATGCTAAAAACCCTCAATAAACTTGGTATTGCTGGAACATATCTCAAAGTAATAAAAGCTATATACGACAAACCAACAGCCATTATCATACTTAATGGGCAAAAACTGGACGCATTCCTTTTGAAATCCGGCACTAGACAAGGATGCCCTCTCTCACCACTTCTATTCAACATAGTACTGGAAGTTCTAGCCAGAGCAATCAGGCAAGAAATACAAATAAAGGGTATTCAAATAGGAAAGGTGGAAACTAAATTGTCTCTATTTGCATACCACATGATAGCATACCTAGAAGACCCCATCACCTCAGCCCAAAAGCTCCTGAAACTGATAAGCAACTTCATCAAAGTCTCAGGATATAAAATCAATGTGAAAATATCACACGCATTCCAATACAACAATAACAGCCTTAAAGAGAACCAAATCAAGAACGAACTACCATTCACAATTGCCACAAAGAAAATAAAATACCTAGGAATACAACTCACTAGGAATGTAAGGGACCTCTTTAAGGAAAACTACAAACCACTGCTCAACAAAATAAGAGAGGACACAAACAGATGGAGAAACATTCCGTGTTAGTGGTTAGGAAGAATCAATATCGTGAAAATGGCTATACTGCCCAAAGTAATTTACACAATCAATGCTATTTCCATCAAACTACCATTGAATTTCTTCACAGAACTGAAAAAACCCACCATGAATTTCATATGGAACCAAAACAGAGCCCGCATAGTCAAGTCAATTCTAAGCGAAAGGAACACAGTGGGAGGCATCACACTACCAGACTTCAAACTATACTACAAGGCTACAGTAATCAAAACAGCATGGTACTAATACAAAAACAGGGATATAGACCAATGGAACAGAACAGAAGCATTGGAGGCAACACAACACATCTACAACCATATTATCTTTGGTAAACCAGACAAAAACAAGCAATGGGGAAAGGATTCCCTATTTAATAAATGGTGTTGAGAAAACTGGCTAGCCATGTGCAGAAAACAGAAACTGGACCCCTTCCTGACACCTTACACTAAAATTAACTCCAGATGGATTAAAGACTTAAACGTAAGACCTGACACCATAAAAACCCTTAAAGAAAATCTAGGCAAAACCATTCAGGACATAGGAGTAGGCAAGGACTTCATGACCAAAACACCAAAAGCATTGGCAAAAAAGCGCCAAAATAGTCAAATGGGACCTAATCAAACTTTACAGCTTCTGCATGGCAAAAGAAACAGTCACTAGAGTGAATCGGCAATTATCAGAATGGAAAAAAATCTTTGCAGTTTACACATCTGACAAAGGGCTGATATCCAGAATTTACAAAGAACTCAAACATATTTACAGGAAAAAAACAAACAATCCCATTCAAAAATGGGCAAAGGATATGAACAGACACTTTACAAAAGAAGACATACATGAGGCCAACAAACATATGAAAAAATGCTCATCATCATTGGTCATTAGAGAGATGCAAATCAAAACCACATTGAGATACCATCTCACTCCAATTAGAATGGCGATCATTAAAAAATGTGGAGACAGCAGATGCTGGAGAGGATCTGGAGAAATAGGAACACTCTTACATTGTTGGTGGGAGTGTAAATTAGTTCAACCATTGTGGAAGACAGTGTGTGCGATTCCTCAAGGGCCTAGAAATAGAAATTCCATTTGACCCAGCAATCCCATTACTGGGTATATATCCAAAGGACTATAAATCATTCTACCATAAGGACACATGCACACGACTGTTCATTGCAGTGCTGTTTACAATAGCAAAGAACTGGAACCAACCCAAACACCCAACGATTATAGACTGGACTGGGAAAATGTGGCACATATACACCATGGAATATTATGCAGCAATCAAAATTGATGAGTTTGTGTTTTTTTTTAAGGACATGGATGAATCTGGAGAATATCATTCTCAGCAAACTGACACAAAAACAGAAAATGTAGTACCACATATACTCCCTCATAGGTGGGTGAGAAAAATGAGAACACATGGACACAGAGGGAGGGTCTACTACACACTGGGGTCTATTGGGGGGAATGGGGGAGGGACAGTGGGAGGGCTGGAGAGGGATAACCTAGGGATGAATGCCAAGTGTAAGTGAAGTGGAGGACGGCAGCAAAACACACTGCCATGTGTGTACCTATTCAACTATCTTGCACGTTCTGCACATGTACCCCAAAACCTATAATGCAATAAAAATTTAAAAAATAATCATAAAAAAATTAAAGAAAAATCCAACCAAAGGAGAAAGAATAAAAAATGTTGTACTGCCACTAATAAAATGATTTTTTTCTACATTTTTTCTTTGAATACTTGCTTCTTACACTGTAAATGAAACATTGTCTTTCAGCTCATGTTCTACAGTTTATGAATTGCTCTTACTCAAATAAACAGTTTACAATTTCATTGAGTCTCAAATTACTTTTTAGAAGGATAAATAAGCTATCTAGGAATAAATATTACAAAAATGTGTACAGAATATGTGAAAAACCATAGAACGTTTTAAAATACATAAATGTAGACACAAGCAAATAGAAAATTTGTATCATAGTCTTAGGCAGAAAAACTCAATATTGTCAATGTAAACTGTCCTTAAAGGAAGTTATAAATTCAATTTTGTTTTAATACAGATACCAGATACCATAAGATATTGGAAGTAGGCTTGTTACTATTAAATATTATACAGATGAAAACACAAATAAGAATAGCCAAGAAAACTAAAAAAAAGAAAAGACTGGCCAGCCCTGTGAAAAATCTTGATTTATTACAAGAACTCATAGATCATTGAAACTAAAAATTCAGAAATAGACCAAAGGGCCTATTAAAGTGTTATATTGTATCCAGGCTGATACAAAATATTTTAGACAGAGTGAGAATGAACAACAGAAATATATTTTTCACAGTTCTGGAGGCTGAAAGTACAAGATCAAAGAAGCAGCAAATTTGGTGTTTGGTGAGAGCCCTGTTCCCCATAAATTGTACCTTTTTGCACAAGGGACAAAAGTGTTCCCTATAACCTCCTTTGAAAAGGCATTTATTCCATTTATGAAGATGAAGCACTCTTGGCTTAATTAATACCTAATACTCTCCACGTATGAATTTGAAAGGGGACCTAAACATTCAGGCCAGAGCAATAATTTAGTAAGCAATAGAAGCAAGGTGGCGAATGGCATCATTAATACTTGAGGTGTAAAAATGTGATGCTCTTATCACAAAAATGATTCATTATTCATGGCATATAACAAAATAAAGGTCCAGTGAAATTATATTTTTCATAAATATAAATATGCATGGCAGAAAATTAAGTGTTGATAAGGTTAATGCTACAGCTGATATCAGGATTTCCTAGGTTTCTGGGAATGGGCAAGGCTCCAGAGTTTTCTTCTGTGATGTTTTCCTGGAAGTTGCCAATGCTCTTATTCAATTTGAAAGTAGATAAAAATGTTTGTTTCTATTTCAACATTTACTAAACTTAAAATAATAAAGGCCAATTTATGCATAATTCTGCAACATTTTTTCATCAGTGGTGCTGTGCTGAGGAAGGCACAGACTCCCACATGCACACTCGAGTGATTTTTGGTCAAATAGATTTCTCTCTGTGCCAGAGTCCCATATGTTGCACATGATGAGAGGCTTTCACAGGCAAGCATTGCTCTGCAGCCCTACCACAGACTTTAACCCTGAAAATCTGACCCAGAAGGTGATGGATAAACACCCACCCTAGTGTTCTGATCTACATGAATCATTTCTTAAGAATCCCTTACAGGGATCTGGAATCTTTTCTGAATTCATCAGCCACACACAGCTAGACGTGAAAATTTGGACAGAAGTTTTTATTCTCACTGGAACTCCTGCCCTGTCCTCCCAGATTCTCTAGAAGTACACTTTTTTAATCACTCCTGAAAGATTCTATCTAAGGTTATCTCTCTGTGTCAACATTATTAATCTCATAAAATGGAATGAGAAATAGCTTAGAATCCAGTTATGCTAGGGTCTGTGTCCAGGATTCCTTACCTGACTTCTGTTTCTGATTTACCTAAATATGGATAAATACAGATTTATCTCTAAAAGGTAGAAAAACTGAAGAAGAAATCCCAGTTTATAGAGGAAGACCTAATTATTTCCAGATTGGGTCAAACTTAGTTTGACAGCAGTTCTGTGGCAAGCTCTAGTTGACTTTAAAATCAGTGTAACCAGTAATAGTGTCAAGATGGCTATAAGTCCAAAAGCCAAAAGAACAGCTCTAGGTGGAGGCTAATCCTTTACTGAAGGCTCTAAATGTCAAAATCAAGATTTGATTGGCCTCAGGATGAATTGCACAATCCAAATATTTTTACTAAACCTTAATTGGAAAGTAAGACTCTAGATCGTTTAACCCTCACAAAAAATAAATTTCTTATCTTTTCACCTGGGGTCTATGTATGTGTGTTGGAGCTGCCTTTACCAACCGGCATGAAGATATAACTCCCCTTGTGCCTCTACTTTGTACTTGTGCAGACGTTCAAATACAGAGGTGAGAGCTTAGGGTTTCCTGGTCTTTTGCTTAGCATGACGCTGAGCATCCCCATTTTCTACTATTATTAGGACTATGACCAGAGTCTTAATTCCCAGCAGCTTTTTCTACTAGAGCTTTTCAGTATGATTATTTTTGGGCCCAACTGATACCTTTGTTCCTGGTGGACTGGGTAGTTCATTGCAATGTAAATGCTTTTACAAACATCTCAAACTATTAATTTAAATTTTCTCTGCTTTTTAAATGAAGTAATTCTGCTGTTAGGTTTCCTCATAACTTGAGGGTTATAAAAAAAGAAAAATATTTCACACAAATATTTAAAATACAAATAGCATAAAAAGAGACTGGGGATGACTATATTAATAGCAGACAAAATACATTCAAAATTACAAGAGAAAATAAGACATTATATAGTCATAAAATATTCACTTGGCAAGAAGATAGTAATATTTTAAACAATTACATACCTAATAACAAAACATTAAGATATAGAAAGGGTAAGTTGATAGAATTGAAGGGACAAATAGACAAATAGTTCTAAAATAATAGCTGAAGATGTTAATACTCCACTCAGAGTAATAAATAGAATAATGAGACAGATGATAAATTAGAAAACAGAGAGACTGACTAACACAACAAACAAACTCATCTCACAGACATATATATAAGACGCTCCATCCAACAAGAGAGTACACACTCTTCTCAAATGCATATGTGGCATTCTTCAGGATGGGTTGTATATTAGATCTAAAATTAAATCAATAACATAAAAAAACTATAAAATTTGCAAACTTATATAAATTTAACAACATATTCTTAACTAATAAGTAAAAGGGAAGTAGAAAAATACAGAGGAAGAAAAATGAAAACACAACATATCAAAAGTTATAGGAAGCAGCAAAAACAGTGCTAAGATAAGAAGTCTGCAGCTAAAAACATTTGAAAAGTACAAAAACCTTTAATCAATAATAACTTTGTCACCTATCAATTCAGAAAAATAATATGAAATTAGATTCAAAGCAATAAGAAAGAAGTAAATAATAAAGCTTTTAGCAGAGATAAATGAAATAGAGATTATACAAACAACAGAATACCAAGAAACCAAAAGCTAGTCCTCAGTTTCTCAAAGAAAACATTAACGCTCGGTGAAGGCACAGACGGTGAGTCCTAGCCGCATTCTCGGATGTTCCTTTTATGCCCACAGAGCGTTGAAAGTCCCAGGTGTGGGAGAGACACGGGACGCTAGCAGCCGGCTAATGCAACCGGCTCCCGCCGCCTCTTTGGCCGGCGCTGCAGCGGGACCCGGCGCGGAACTCACTGGTCTGGGTGCCCTGTTAAACCGGCAATCTGAGATTTGGAAGGGCAGATTGGCATGTCCATCTGATTGAACGGGACTTGGACAATGAGCCAGACCAGGAGTTTCCTGGGAAGCGTGATCTCAGCCGGGGTAGTGGGCAGTGGCACGGGAGATCGCACGGATCCCAGTGCCCTATCGGCAGGCTCCTGGGGCGCCAGTGAGAGAGTCGACCTTTCAGCTTGGAAAGAGGAAGAGAGAGAGAGAGAGAGGACGGACTCTGTGGCAGGGAGCTGGGTGATCGGGCTCGGCGGGTCCCACGCTCACGGGGACAAGCAGGGTGGTGACTGGAGGCGCTTGGGTCTGAGAGTTTTGTTGCCGGCATTTAGGATGGTGCAGCCCGGTCAGGGAGTGTCATCCACCATTGCTGATGAAGTGCACCCCCACTTAAGTACCGCCCAGGACTGACACAGCCTGCCGTTGCCGAGGCAACCTGCCATAACAGAGAGAGTCCGCCAGGCAGCAACAGGGCAGACCCGTGTTAGGAGGTCAGAGCCCCGGCAGGCAAATACTGAATAGACTGCCACCTAGTGGGGCAGGACAGTGCAACAGATACTCATAAAGAAAGCCCCAACTCCCTGAGACAGAGCATCTAAGGGTGAAAAAAAAAGAGTGGTGTTTTATGAGTTCTATTGCAGCAGACAAAAACAACCTCCAACAACCCTGAATGAACAACGGAGCTCACAGCTCAGCACTGGAGCTCCTATAAAGCACAGACTGTCTCCTCAAGCAGCTCCCTGACTCCTGTATATCCAACGAGTCACCCCAGAAAAGGACTAATCAGACTGACATTTGGCTGGCATCATTCTGGAACAAGGGCAGAAGAAGAAGAAACTGGTATCATCCCTCACTGTTCTGCAGCTGCTGCAGGTATACCCCAGACAAGCAGGGCCTGGAGTGGACCTCAGCACTCATACAGCAGAGAGGATAGATCATTAGAGGGAAAACTAAGTAACGGAAATACTTCAACATCAACAATCTCAGTGTCCACACAGAGACCCAATTGAAAAATCAGCCACTACTAAGACGACAGGCGGATAAATCCATAAAGATGGGAAGAAACCAGCGCAAAAAGGAGGAAAGCACCGAAACCAAAACACCTCACCTCCAAAAAAGGACCAAAACTCCTCACCAGCAAGGGAACAAAGCTGGACAGAGACTGAATGTGACGAAATGACTAAATCAGACTTCAGAAAGTGGATAATGAGAAACTTCAGTGAGCTAAAGGAACATGTTCTAAACCAGTGCAAAGAAACTAAGAACCTTGAAAAAAGATTTGAAAAAAGATTCGAGGAACTGATAACGAGAATGGACAACTTAGAGAGGAATATGAATGAATTGAAGGAGCTGAAAAACATAACACGAGAACTTCACGAAGCATGCACAAGTTTCAACAGCCGAATTGACCAAGCAGAAGAAAGAATATCAGAAGACGAAGATCAAATCAATAAAATAAAACGAGAAACCAAGATTAAAGAAAAAAGCACAAAAAAGAATGAACAAAATCTCCAAGAAATGTGGGACTCTGTGAAGAGACCCAACCTACGTTTGATAGGTGTACCAGAATGTGACGAAGAGAATGAATCCAAGCTGGAAAACACTCTTCAGAATATTATCCAGAAAAATTTCCCCAACCTAGCAAGACAGGTCAATACTCAACTCCAGGAAATACAGAGAACACCACAAAGATACTCTGCAAGAAGAGCAACCCCAAGGCACATAATCGTCAGATTCACCAGGGTTGAAATGAAGGAGAAAATACTAAGGGCAGCCAGAGAGAAAGGTCAGGTCACCCACAAAGGGAAGCCCATCAGACTCACAGCAGATCTCTCGGCAGAGACTCTACAAGCCAGAAGAGAGTGGGGGCCAATATTCAACATCCTTAAAGAAAAGAGCTTTCAACCCAGAATTTCATATCCAGCGAAACTGAGCTTCATAAGTGAAGGAAAAATAAAATCCTTCACGAACAAGCAAGTACTCAGAGATTTTGTCACCACTAGGCCTGCATTACAAGAGCTCCTGAAAGAGGCACTACACATAGAAAGAAACAACCAGTTCCAGCCATCCTAAAAGCATACCAAATGCTAAAGACCATCAACAAAATGAACAATGTACATGAAAGAACGGGCAAAACAGCCAGCTAGCATCAAAATGGCAGTATTAAATTCACACATATCAATATTAACCCTGAATGTAAATGGGCTAAATGAACCAATCAAAAGACACAGACTGGCAAATTGGATTAAAAAGCAAAACCCATCAGTGTGCTGTATCCAAAAAACCCACCTCACATGCAAAGATACACAAAGGCTCAAAATAAAGGGATGGAGGAAGATTTACCAAGCAAATGGAGAGCAAAAAAAGCAGGAGTTGCAATTCTCATCTCTGATAAAATAGACTTTAAAGTAACAAAGATCAAAAGGGACAAGGAGGGTCATTACATAATGGTAAAAGGATCAATACAACAAGAAGAGATAACGATTCTAAATATATATGGACCCAATGTAGGAGCACCCAGATATATAAGACAAGTTCTTAATGACTTACAAAGAGACTTAGACTCCCACACAATAATAGTGGGAGACTTTAACACTCCACTGTCAGTAGCAGACAGATCAACCAGACAGAAAATTAACAAGGATATCCAGGACTTGAACTCAGACCTGGAACAACCAAACCTGATAGACATTTACAGAACTCTCCACCCCAAATCCACAGAATATACATTCTTCTCAGCACCACATCACACCTACTCCAAAATTGACCACATAGTTGGAAATAAAGCACTCCTCAGCAAATGCAAAACAACTGAAATCATAACAAACAGTCTCTCAGACCATAGTGCAATCAAGTTGGAACTCAGAATTCAGAAACTAACTCACAACCTTACAGCTTCATGGAAACTGAACAACTGGCTCTTGAATGTTGATTGGATAAACAATGAAATGAAGGCGGAAATAAAGAAGTTCTTTGAAACCAACGAGAATGAAGACACAACGTACCAGAATCTCTGGGACACATTTAAAGCAGTTTGTAGAGGAAAATATATAGCAATAAGTGCCCACATGAGTAGAGTGGAGAGATCCAAAATTGACACCCTATCATCAAAATTGAAAGACCTAGAGGAGCAAGATCGAAAAAGCTCAAAACCTAGCAGAAGACAAGAAATAACTAAGATCAGAGCTGAACTGAAGGAGATAGAGACAAGAAAACCCTTCAAAAAATCAATAAATCTAAGAGCTGGTTCTTTGAAAAGATCAACAAAATAGACAGACCACTAGCCAGACTGATAAAAAAGAAGAGAGAGAACATCCAAATAGATGCAATAAAAAACGATGAAGGGGAAATCACCACAGATTCCACAGAAATTCAAACCATCATCAGAGAATACTACAAACAACTCTATGCACATAAACTAGTAAATCAGGAAGAAATGGATAAATTCCTGGACACCTGTGTCCTCCCAAGCCTAAACCAGGGGGAAGCCGAAATTACGAATAGACCAATAAAAAGGTCTGAAGTTGAGGCAGCAATTAAGAGCCTACCACACAAAAAAAGCCCAGGTCCAGATGGGTTCACAGCTGAATTTTACCAGACACACAAACAGGATCTGGTACCATTCCTTCTGAAACTATTCCAAATAATCCAAAAAGAGGGAACCCTGCCCAAATCATTTTATGAGACCAACATCATCCTGATACCAAAACCTGGCAGAGACTCAACAAGAAAAGAAAACTTCAGGCCAATATCCATGATGAATATAGATGCAAAAATCTTCAATAAAATACTGGCAAACCGATTGCAACAGCACATTAAAAAACTTATCCATCATGATCAAGTAGGATTCATCCCGGGGATGCAAGGCTGGTTCAACATACACAAGTCTATAAATGTAATTCACCACATAAACAGAAGCAAAAACAAAAACCACATGATTATCTCAATTGATGCAGAGAAGGCATTTGACAAAATTTAACGCCCTTTATGCTAAAAACCCTCAATAAACTTGGTATTGATGGAACATATCTCAAAGTAATAAAAGCTATTTATGACAAACCAACAGGCAATATCATACTTAATGGGCAAAAACTGGAAGCTTTCTCTTTGAAATCCGGCACTAGACAAGGATGCCCTCTATCACCACCTCTATTCAACATATTACTGGAAATTCTAGCCAGAGCAATCAGGCAAGAAAAAGAAATAAAGGGTATTCAAATAGGAAAGGTGGAAGCCAATTTGTCTCTATTTGCAGACGACATGATAGTATACCTAGAAGACCCCATCACCTCAGCCCAAAAGCTCCTGAAACTGATAAGCAACCTCAGCAAAGTCTCAGGATATAAAATCAATGTTCAAAAATCACAAGCAATCCTATACACCAATAACAGACTTAAAGAGAACCAAATCAAGAACGAACTGCCATTCACAATTGCTACAAAGAAAATAAAATACCTAGGAATACAACTCATTAGGAATGTAAGGGACCTCTTTAAGGAAAACTACAAACAACTGCTCAACCAAATAAGAGAGGACACAAAGAGATGGCGAAACATTCCATGTTCGTGGTTAGGAAGAATCAATATCGTGAAAATGGCTATACTGCCCAAAGTAATTTACACAATCAATGCTATCCCCATCAAACTACCATTGAATTTCTTCACAGAACTGGAAAAAAACACCATGAATTTCATATGGAACCAAAAAGAGCCCGCATAGCCAAGTCAATTCTAAGCAAAAAGAACACAGCGGGAGGCATCACGCTACCAGACTTCAAACTATACTACAAGGCTACAGTAATCAAAACAGCATGGTACTGGTACCAAAACAGAGATATAGACCAATGGAACAGAACAGAGGCATCGGAGGCAACACAACACATCTACAACCATATTATTTTTGATAAACCAGACAAAAACAGGCAATGGGGAAAAGATTCCCTATTTAATAAATGGTGTTGGGAAAACTGGCTAGCCATATGCCGAAAGCAGAAACTGGACCCCTTCCTGACACCTTACACTAAAATTAACTCCAGATGGATTAAAGACTTAAACGTAAGACCTGACACCATAAAAACCCTAGAAGAAAATCTAGGCAAATCCATTCAGGACATAGGAGTAGGCAAGGACTTCATGAAGAAAACACCAAAAGCATTGGCAACAAAAGCCAAAATAGACAAATGGGACCTAATCAAACTCCACAGCTTCTGCACGGCAAAAGAAACCGTCACTAGAGTGAATCGGCAACCATCAGAATGGGAAAAAATCTTTGCAGTTTACGCATCTGACAAAGGGCTGTTATCCAGAATTTACAAAGAACTCAAACAGATTTACAGGAAAAAAACAAACAAGCCCATTCAAAAATGGGCAAAGGATATGAACAGAAACTTTACGAAAGCAGACATACATGAGGCCAACAAACATATGAAAAAGTGCTCATCGTCTTTGGTCATTAGAGAGATGCAAATCAAAACCACATTGAGATACAATCTCACACCAGTTAGAATGGCGATCATTAAAAAATCTGGAGACAGCAGATGCTGGAGAGGATGTGGAGAAATAGGAACACTCTTACACTGTTGGTGGGAGTGTAAATTAGTTCAACCATTGTGGAAGACAGTGTGGCGATTCCTCAGGGACCTAGAAATAGAAATTCCATTTGACCCAGCAATCCCATTACTGGGTATCTATCCAAAGGACTATAAATCGTTCTATTATAAGGACACATGCACACGAATGTTCATTGCAGCACTGTTTACAATAGCAAAGACCTGGAACCAACCCAAATGCCCAACGATGATAGACTGGACTGGGAAAATGTGGCACATATACACCATGGAATATTATGCAGCAATCAAAAATGATGAGTTTGTGTCCTTTGTAGGGACATGGATGAATCTGGAGAACATCATTCTCAGCAAACTGACACAAGAACAGATAAAGAAATACCGCATATACTCACTCTTAGGTGGGTGAGTAAAATGAGAACACATAGACAAAGAGAGGTGGTCTGCTATACACTGGGGACTGTTGGGGGGAATGGGGGAGGGACAGCAGTGGGGGCTGGGGGGGTTAGCCTGGGGATGAATACCAACTGTGGGTGAAGGAGAGGAAAGGAGCAAAGCACACTGCCATGTGTATACCTATGCAACTATCTTGCTCGTTCTGCACATGTACCCCCAAACCTATAATGCAAGAAAAATTAAAAAAAAAAAAAGAACTTGCCTTATATATCTGGGTGCTCCTGCATTGGGTCCATATATATTTAGAATTGTTAGCTCTTCTTGTTGTATCGATCCTTTTACCATTATGTAATGACCCTCCTTGTCTCTTTTGATCTTTGTTGCTTTAAAGTCTACCTTATCAGAGACGAGAATTGCAACTCCTGCTTTTTTTTGCTCTCCATTTGCTTGGTAAATCTTCCTCCATCCTTTTATTTTGAGCCTTTGTGTATCTTTGTATGTGAGGTGGGTTTCCTGGATACAGCGCACTGATGGGTTTTGGTTTTTTATCCAATTTGCCAGTCTGTGTCTTTTGATTGGTGCGTTTAGCCCATTTACATTTAGGGTTAATATTGTTATGTGTGAGTTTGATACTGCCATTTTGATGCTAGCTGGCTGTTTTGCCCGTTGGTTTATGTAGATTCTTCATTTTGTTGATGGTCTTTAGCATTTGGTATGCTTTTAGGATGGCTGGAACTGGTTGTTTCTTTCTATGTGCAGTGCCTCTTTCAGGAGCTCTTGTAAAGCAGGCCTAGTGGTGACAAAATCTCTGAGTACTTGCTTGTTCATGAAGGATTTTATTTTTCCTTCACTTATGAAGCTCAGTTTGGCTGGATATGAAATTCTGGGTTGAAAGTTCTTTTCTTTAAGGATGTTGAATATTGGTCTCCACTCTCTTCTGGCTTGTAGAGTCTCTGCTGAGGGATCTGCTGTGAGTCTGATGGGCTTCCCTTTGTGGGTGACCCGACCTTTCTCTCTGGCTGCCCTTAGTATTTTCTCCTTCATTTCAACCCTGGTGAATATGACGATTATGTGCCTTGTGGTTGCTCTTCTTGCGGAGTATCTTTGTGGTGTTCTCTGTATTTCCTAGAGTTGAGTATTTACCTGTCTTGCTAGGTTGGGAAAATTTTCCTGGCTAATATCCTGAAGAGTGTTTTCCAGCTTGGATTCATTCTCTTCGTCATATTCTGGTACACCTATCAAAGGTAAGTTGGGTCTCTCCACATTTTCCCACATTTCTTGGAGATTTTGTTCATTCCTTTTTGTGCTTTTTTCTTTAATCTTGGTTTCACGTTTTATTTCATTGAGTTGATCTTCAACTTCTGATATTCTTTCTTCTGCTTGGTCAATTCGGCTGTTGAAACTTGTGCATGCTTCGTGAAGTTTTCGTGTTGTGTTTTTCAGCTCCTTCAATTCATTCATATTCCTTTCTAAGTTGTCCGTTCTTGTTATCAATTCCTCGAATCTTTTTTCAAATCTTTTTTCAAGATTCTTAGTTTCTTTGCACTGATTTAGAACATTTTCTTTTAGCTCAATGAAGTTTCTCATTATCCACTTTCTGAAGTCTGATTCTGTCATTTCATCACACTCATTCTCTGTCCAGCTTGGTTCCTTTGCTGGTGAGGAGTTTTGGTCCTTTGTAGGAGGTGAGGTGTTTTGGTTTCGGTGCTTTCCTCCTTTTTGCGCTGGTTTCTTCTCATCTTTATGGATTTATCCGCCTGTCGTCTTAGTAGTTGCTGGTTTTTCAATTGGGTCTCTTTGTGGATGCTGAGATTTTTGATGATGAAGTATTTCTGTTACTTAGTTTTCCTTCTAATGGTCTAGACCCTCTGCTGTATGAGTGCTGAGGTCCACTCCAGGCCCTGCTTCTCTGGAGTATACCTGTAGCAGCTGTGGGACAGTGAGGGATGATACCAGTTTCTTTTTCTGCTGTCTTTGTTCCAGAACAATGCCCAACAAATGTCAGTCTGATTAGTCCTTTTTTGGGGTGACTCTTTTGATGTACAGGGGTCAGGGAGCTGCTTAAGGAGACGGTCTATGCTTTATAGGAGCTCCAGTGCTGAGCTGTGAGCTCTGTTGTTCATTCAGGGTTGTTGGGAGGTTGTTTATATCTGCTGCAATAGAACTCATAAAACACGACCCTTCCCCCCCCCTTAGATGCTCTGTCTCAGGGAGTTGGGGCTTTCTTTATGAGTATCTGTTGCACTCTCCTGCCCCACTAGGTGGCAGTCTATTCAGTATTTGCCTGCCGGAGCTCTGACCTGCTAGCGTGGGTCTGCCCTGTTGCTGTGGAGTGCTCCCCCCCGTTGGAGTTTCTCTGTTATGGCAGTTTGCCTCGGCAACGGCAGGCTGCGTCAGCCTTGGGCGGTACTTCAGTAGAGGCAGATTGCGTCAGCAATGGTGGATGCCCCTCCCTCACTGGGCTGCACCGTTCTAGATGCCGGCAGCAAAACTCTCAGCCCCAAGCATCTCCAGTCACCGCCCTTCTTGTCCCCGTGAGGGTGGGACCGCCGAGCCCGATCACCCAGCTCCCTGCCTCAGAGTCCGTCCTCTCTCTCTCTCACTCCCTCTCTGCAAGCTGAAAGGTTGACTCTCTCACTGGCGCCCCAGTAGCCTTCCGATAGGGCACTGGGATCCATGCGATCTCCTGTGCCGCTGCCCACTTCACCGGCTCAGATCACGCTTCCCAGGAAACTCCTGGTCTGGCTCACTGTCCAAGTCCCATTCAAACAGATGGACATGCCAATCTTCCCTTCCAAATCTCAGATTCCCAGTTTAACAGGGCACCCAGACCAGTGAGTTCTGTGTGGGGTCCCGCTGTGGCACCAGCCGAAGCTGCTGCGCAAGCCAGCTGCATTAGCTGGCAAAGCATCTTGTGTCTCTCCCACACCTGGGACTTTCAACGCTATGTGGGCAAAAAAGGTCCATCCGAGAATGTGGCTAGGACTCACCCTCTGTGCCTTCACTGAGAGCTGCAATCCTGAGTTGCTTCTATGATGCCATCTTGCGAGTCTCCCCTGTTTGTTTTATTCTTGCAAATCTGTTTAAGTTCTTTGTAGATTCTAGATATTAGCCCTTTGTCAAATGGGTAGATTGCAAAATTTATTTTCCCATTCTGTTGGTTGCCAGTTCAATCTAATGATTGTTTCTTTTTCTGTACAGAAGCTCTGGAGTTTAATTAGGTCCCAATTGTCTATTCTGGGTTTTGTTGCCAATGCTTTTTGTGTTTTAGTCATGAAGTAATTGCCTATGCCTAGGTCCTGAATGGTTTTGCCTAGGTTTGCTTCTAGGTTTTTTTTTATGGTGTTAGGTCTTATGTTTAAGTCTTCAATCAATTGAGTACTAATTTTAGCGTAAGGTGTTAGGAAGGGGTAAAGTTTCTGCTTTCTGCACAATGCTAGCCAGTTTTCATAACACCATTAATTAAACAGGGAATTCTTTCACAATTGCTTGTTTTTGTCAGCTTTGTCAAATATCAGATGTTTGTAGATGTGTGGCATTTCATCCAAGGACTCTGTTCTGTTCCATTCATCTATATCTCTGTTTTGGTACCAGTACCATGCTGTTATGGTTACTGTTGCATTGTAGTATAGTTTGAAATCAGGTAGCATGATGCCTCCAGCTTTGTTCTTTTTGTTTAGGACTGCCTTGGCTATGTGGGCTCTCTTTTGGTTCCATATGAAGTTTAAGGTGTTCTTTTTTTCAGTTCTGTGAAGAAGGTCATTGGTAGCTTGATGGGAATAGCGCTGAATCTGTAAATTACTTGGGCAGTATGGCCATTTTCACGATATTGATTCTTCCTAACCATGAACATGTAATGTTTCTCCATCCGTTTGTGTCCTCTCTTATTTCCTTAAGCAGTGATTTGTAGTTCTCCTTGAAGAGCTCCTTTGAAGTTTTATTTCTAGGTATTTTATTGTCTTTGTAGCAATTGTGAATGAGAGTTTGCTCATGATATGACTCTCTGTTAGTCTGTTATTGGTGTATAGAAATGATTGTGATTTCTGCATTTTGGTTTTGTATCTTGAGACTTTGCTGAAGTTGCTTATCAGTTTAAGGAGGTTTTGGGCTGAGATGACAGGGTCTTCTAAATATACAATTATGTTGTCTGCAAATAGAGACAACATGACTTCCTCCTTTCCTAATTGAATACTCTTTTCTTTCTCTTGCCTGATTGCTCTGGCTAGAACTTCCAATATTATATCTAGTAGGAGGGGTGAGAGAGGGCATCCTTGTCTAGTGCTAAATTTCAAAGGGAATGTTTTGTTTTTGCCCACTCAGTATGATATTGGCTGGAGGTTTGTCATAAATAGCTTTTATTATTTTGAGATATATTCCTTCAATACCTAGTTTATTAAGAGTTATTATCATAAGGAACTCTTAAATTTTGTCAAAGGCCTTCTCTACATCAATTGAGATAATCATGTGGTTTTGGTCTTTGATTCTGTTTTTTGTTTTTTATTTTTGTATTTATGTATTTATTTATTTATTTTATTGCATTTGAGGTTTTGGGGTACATGTGAAGAACATGCAAGATTGTTGCATACATACACACGTGGCAGTGTGATTTGCTGCCTTCCTCCCCATCACCTATATCTGACATTTCTCCCCATGCTATCTCTCCCCAACTCCCCATCCCCTGCTGTCCCTCCCCTACTCCCCCCAACCAACCCCAATTTGTAGTGCTCCCCTCCCTGTGTCCATGTGTTCTCATTTTTCAGCACCCACCTTGAGTGAGAACATGTGGTGTTTGATTTTCTGCTCTTGTGTGTTTCCTGAGAATGATGGTTTCCAGGATCATCCACGTCCCTACAAAGGACACGAACTCATCGTTTTTGATGACTGCATAATATATTCCATGGTGTATATGTGCCACATTTTCCCTGTCCAGTCTAACATCGATGGGCGTTTGGGTTGGTTCCAGGTCTTTGCTATTGTAAACTGTGCTTCAATGAACATTCGTGTGCATGTGTCCTTTTAGTAGAATGATTTATAATCCTTTGGTTATATACCCAGTCATGGGTTTGCTGGGAAAAATGGAATTTCTATTTCTAGGTCCTTGAGGAATTGCCACACTGTCTTCCACAATGGTTGAACTAATTTATACTCCCATCAACAGTGTGAAAGTATTCCAATTTCTCCACATCCTCTCCAGCATCTGTTGTCTCCAGATTTTTTAATGATCGCCATTCTAACTGGCATGAGATGGTATACCAATGTAGTTTTGATATGCATTTCTCTAATGACCAGTGGTGATGAGCATTTTTTTATATGTTTCTTGACCTCACATATGTCTTCTTTTGTAAAGTGCCTGTTCATATCCTTTGCCAACTTTTGAATGGGCTTGTTTGCTTTTCCTTGTAAATCTGTTTTAGCTCTTGTAAATTCTGGATATCAGCCCTTTGTCAGATGGGTAAACTGCAACATTTTTTTTATTCTGTTGATTGCTGATTCACTCTAATGACTGTTTCTTTTGCTGTGCAAAAGCTGTGGAGTTTGATTAGGTCCCATTTGTCTATTTTGGCTTTTGTTGCCAATGCTTTTGGTGTTTTGGTCATGAAGTCCTTGCTTACACCTATGTCCTGAATGGTTTTGCCTAGATTTTCTTCTGGGTTTTTATGGTGGGTTAGGTCTTATGTTTAGGTCTTTAATCCATCTGGAGTTAATTTTAGTGTAAGGTGTCAGGAAAGGGTACAGTTTCTGCTTTCTGCACATGGCTAGCCAGTTTTCCCAACACCATTTATTAAACAGGGAATCTTTTCCCTATTGCTTTTTTTTGTGTCAGGTTTGTCAAAAATTGGATGGTTGTAAATATGTTGTGTTGCCTTCCAGGCCTCTGTTCTGTTCCATTGTTTTATATCTCTGTTTTTGTACCAATACCATGCTGTTTTGATTACTATAGTCTTGTAGTATAGTTTGAAGTCCGATAGTGTGATGCCTCCAACTTTGTACTTTTTGCTTAGAATTGACTTGGCTATGTGGGCTCTCTTTTGGTTCCATATGAAGTTTAAGGTGTTTGTTTCCAGTTCTGTGAAGAAGGTCATTGGTAGCTTAATGGGAATAACGTTGAATCTGTAAATTACGTTGGGCAGTATGGCCATTTTCATGATACTGATTCTTCCTAACCATGAATGTGGAATGTTTCTCCATCTGTTTGTGTCCTCGCTTATTTCGTTGGGCAGTGGTTTGTAGTTCTCCTTGAAGTGATCTTTTATGTTCTGTGTTAGTTTTATTCTTCGGTATTTTATTCTCTTTGTAGCAATTGTGAATGGCAGTTCATTCTCGATTTGGCTCTAAGTCTGCTATCAGTGTACAGGAATGCTTGTGATTTTTGCACATTGATTTTTATTCTGAGACTTTGCTAAATCTGCTTATCCGTTTCAGGAGATTTTGGGTTGAGATGATGGGGTCTTCTAGATATACAATTATATCGTCTGCAAATAGAGACAATTTTAATTCCTCTTTTTCTATTTGAATACTCTTTACTTCTTTTTCTTGCCTGATTGCTCAGGCTAGAAATTTCAGTACTATATTGAATGGGAGTGGTGAGAGAGGGAATCCTTGTTTAGTGCCAGATTTCAAAGGGAATGTGTCCAGTTTTTGCCCATTCAGTATGATATTGGCTGTTTTTTTGTCATAAATAGATTTTATTATTTTAAGATATGTTCTGTCAATACCTAGTTTATTGAAAGTTTTTAACATAAAGGGCTGCTGAATTTTGTCAAAGCCCTTCTCTGCATCAATTGAGATAATCATGTGGTTTTTGTCTTTGGTTCAATTTATGTGGTGAATTACATTTATAGACTTGCATATGTTGAACCAGCCTTGCATTCCAAGGATGAATCCTACTTGATCATGGTGGATAAGCTCTTTGATGTGCTCTTGTAGTTGGCTTGCCAGTATTTTATTGAAGATTTTTGCATCTATGTTCATCATGGATATTGGCCTGAAGTTTTCTTTTCTTGTTGAGTCACTGCCGGGTTTTGGTATCAGGATGATGTTGGTATAAAATGATTTTGGAAGGATTCCCTCTTTTTGGACTATTTGGAATAGTTTCAAAAGAAATGGGATCAGCTCCTATTTGTATGTCTGGTAGAATTCAGCTGTGAACCCATCTGGACCTGGGGTTTTTTTGGGTGGTAGGCTCTTAATTTCTGCCTCAATTTTAGACCTTGCTATTGGTCTATTCAGGGTTTCAACTTCTTCCTAGTTTAGGCTTGGAAGGAGGCAAGTGTCCAGGAATTTATCCATTTCTTCCAGGTTTACTAGTTTGTGTGCAGAGTTGTTTGTAATAATGTCTGATGATGGTTTGAATTTCTGTAGAATCTGTGGTGATATTTTCTTTATTGCTTTTATTGCTTCAATTTTGTTATTCTTTTTTTTTTTTCATTAATCTGGCTTGTGGTCTATTTTGTTGATCTTTTTGAAAAACCAGCTCCTGAATTTATTGATTTTTTGAAGTGTTTTTTATGTCTCTATCTCCTTCAGTTCTGCTCTGGTCTTAGTTATTTTTTGTCTTTGGCTAGGTTTTGAGTGTTTTTGGTCTTGCTCCCCGAGCTCTTTCAGTTTTGACAATAGGGTGTCAATTTTGGATCTCTACTTGCTTCTCATGTGGGCTTTTATTGCTATATATTTTCCTCTAGGAACTGCTTTAAATGTGTCCCAGAGATTCTGGTATGTTGTGTATTCATTCTCATTGGTTTCGAAGAACATCTTTATTTCTGCTTTCATTTTATTGTGTATCCAGTCAACATTCAAGAGCAAGTTGTTCAGTTTCCATGAAGCTGTGCGGTTCTGAGTTAGTCTTTGAATTCTGAGTTTTAACTTGATTGCACTATGGTCTGAGATACTGTTTGTTATTATTTCTGTTCTTTTGCATTTGCTAAGGAGTGATTTACTTCCAATTATGCAGTCAATTTTAGAGTAGGTGTGATGTGGTGCTGAGAAGAATGTATATTCTCTGGATTTGGGGTTGAGAGTTCTGTAAATGTCTACCAGGTTTGCTTGTTCCAAGTCTGAGTTCAAGTCCTGTATATCCTTGTTAAATTTCTGTCTGGTTGATCCATCTAATATTAAAAATGGGGTCTTAAAGTCTCCCACTATTATTGTGTGGAAAACTAAGTCTCTTTGTAAGTCATTTAGAACTTGCCTTATGTATCTGGGTGCTCCTATGCTGGGTACATATATGTTTAGGATCATTACCTCTTGTTGTGGCATTGATCCTTTGACCATTATATAATGTCCTTCTTTGTCTCTTTTGATCTTTGTTGCTTTAAAGTCTATTTTATCAAAGATAAGAATTGCAACTGCTGCTTTTTTTTGCTCTCCATTTGCTTGGTAAATCTTCCTCCATCAGTTTATTTTGAGCCTTTGTGTAACCTTGCATATGAGATGGGTTTCCTGGATACAGCACACCAATGGGTTTTGGCTTTTTATCCAATTTGCCAGTCTGTGTCTTTTGATTGGGGCACGTAGTCCCTTTACATTTATGGTTAATATTGTTATGTGTGAATTTGATACTGCCGTTTTTATGCGAGCTGGCTGTTTTGCCAGTTTGTTGATGCAGATTCTTCATTTTGTTTATGCTCTTTGCCATTTGGTATGTTTTGGGAGTGGCTGGTACTGGTTATTCCTTTCTATGTGTAGTGCCTCTTTCAGGAGCTGTTGTGAAGCAGGCCTGGTGGTGACAAAATCTCTGAGTACTTGCTTTTTTGCAAAGGATTTAATTTTTTCTTCACTTTTGAAGTTTAGTTTGGCTGGATATGAAATTCTGGGTTGAAATTTCTTTTCTTTAAGAATGTTAAATATCAGCCCCCACTTTCTTTGGGCTTGCAGGGTTTCTGCCAAGAGATCTGCTGTGAGTCTGATGAGCTTCCCTTTGTGGGTAACCTGACCTTTCTCTCTGACTGCGCTTAGGGTTTTTTCCTTCATTTCCACCCTGGTGAATCTGATGATTATGTACCTTGGGTTGCTCTTCTTGAGGAATATCTTTGTGGTGTTCTCTGTATTTCCTGGACTTGAATATTGGCCTGTCTTGCTAGGTTGAGGAAGTTTTCCTGGAGGATATCCTGAAGAGTATTTTCCAGCTTGGATTCATTCTCTTTGTCATATTCAGGTATACCTATCAAACGTAGATTATATCTTCTGACATAGTCCTATATTTCTTGGAACATTTTAGGCTTTTTTCTCTAATCTTGCCTTCTCTTTTTATTTCATTGAGTTGATACTCGACCTCTGATATTCTTTCTTCTGCTGGGTCAGTTCGGCTGTTGAAACTTGTGCATGCTTCGTAAATTTCTCATGTTGTGTTTCTCAGCTCCATCAATCATTTATATTTCTTTATTTTAATTTTAAATTTTTATTGCATTTTAGGTTTTGTGGTACATGTGCAGAATGTGCAAGATAGTTGCATAGGTACACACATGGCAGTGTGTTTTGCTGCCTTCCTCCCCTTCACCCAAATTTAGCATTTCTTCCCAGGCTATCCCTCTGCAGCTTCCCCAACGCTGTCCCTCCCCCATTCCCCCCAATAGGCTCCAGTGTGTAGTAGAACCCCTCCCTGTGTCCATGTGTTCTCATTTTTCTAACCCGCCTATGAGTGAGAATATGCGGTATTCCTTTTTCTGTTCTTGTGTCAGTTTGCTGAGAATGATGTTCTCCAGATTCATCCATGTCCTTACAAAGGACACAAATTCATCATTTTTTATTGCTGCATAATATTCCATGGTGTATATGTGCCACATTTTCCCAGTTCAGTCTATCATCGATAGGCATTTGGGTTGATTCCAGGTCTTTGCTATTGTAAACAGTGCTGCAATGAACATTTGTGCGCATGTGTCCTTATAGTAGAAAGATTTATAGTCCTTTGGATATATACCCAGTAATGGGATTGCTGGGTCAAATGGAATTTCTATTTCTAGGTCCTTGAGGAATCGCCACACTGTCTTCCACAATGGTTGAGCTAATTTACACTCCCACCAACAGTGTAAGAGTGTTCCTATTTCTCCACATCTTCTCCAGCATCTGCTGTCTCCAGATTTTTTAATGATCGCCATTCTAACTGGCTTGAGATGGTATCTCAATGTGGTTTTGATTTGCATCTCTCTAATGACCAGTGATGATGAGCATTTTTTCATGTGTTTGTTGGCCTCATGTATGTCTTCTTTTGTAAAGTGTCTGTTCATATCCTTTGCCCATTTTTGAATGGGCTTCTTTGTTTTTTTCCTGTAAATCTGTTTGAGTTCTTTGTAAATTCTGGATATCAGCCCTTTGTCAGATGCATAAACTGCAACGATTTTTTTTCCATTCTGATTGTTGCCGATTCACTCTAGTGACTGTTTCTTTTGCCTTGCAGAAGCTGTGGAGTTTGATTAGGTCCCATTTGTCTATTTTGGCTTTTGTTGCCAATGCTTTTGGTGTTTTGGTCATGAAGTCCTTGCCTACTCCTATGTCCTGAATGGTTTTGCCTAGATTTTCTTCTAGGGTTTTTATGGTGCCAGTTCTTGTTTTTAAGTCTTTAATCCATCTGGAGTTAATTTTAGTGTAAGGTGTCAGGAAGGGGTCCAGTTTCTACTTTCTGCACATGGCTAGCCAGTTTTCCCAACACCATTTATTAAACAGAGAATCCTTTCCCCATTGCTTGTTTTTGTCTGGTTTATTAAAGATTATACGGTTGTAGATATGTTGTGTTGCCTCCGATGCCTCTGTTCTGTTCCATTGGTCCATATCTCTGTTTTGGTATCAGTACCATGCTGTTTTGATTACTGTAGCCTTGTAGCATAGTTTGAAGTCTGGTAGTGTGATACCTCCCGCTGTGTTCTTTTTGCTTAGAATTGACTTAGCTATGCGGGCTCTCTTTTGGTTCCATATGAAGTTCATGGTGGTTTTTCTCAGTTCTGTGAAGAAATTCAATGGTAGTTGGATGGGGATAGCATTGATTGTGTAAATTACTTTGGGCAGTATAGCCATTTTCATGATATTGATTCTTCCTATCCACGAACATGGAGTGTTTCTCCATCCGTTTGTGTCCTCTCTTATTTCGTTGAGCAGTGGTTTGTAGTTTTCCTTAAAGAGGTCCCTTATGTTCCTTGTGAGTTGTTTTCCTAGGTATTTTATTTTCTTTGTAGCAATTGTGAATGGCAGTTTGTTCTTGATTTGGTTCTCTTGAAGTCTGTTATTGGTGTATAGGAATGCTTGTGATTTTTTCACATTGATTTTATATCCTAAGACTTTACTGAAGTTGCTTATCAGTTTCAGGAGTTTTTGGGCTGAGACGATGGGGTCTTCTAGGTATACTATCATGTCGCCTGCTAATAGAGACAATTTTGCTTCCACCTTTCCTATTTGAATACCCTTTATTTCTTTTTCTTGCCTGATTGCTCTGGCTAGAACTTCCAGTACTATGTTGAATAGGAGTGGTGAGAGAGGGCATCCTTGTCTAGTGCCGGATTTCAAAGGGAATGCTTCCATCTTTTGCCCATTAAGAATGATATTAGCTGTTGGTTTGTCGTAAATAGCTTTTATTACTTTGAGATATGTTCCATTAATGCCACGTTTATTGAGTGTTTTTAGCATAAAGGGCTGTTGAATTTTGTCAAATGCCTTCTCTGTATCAATTGAGATAATCATGCGGTTTTTGTTTTTGTTTCTTTTTATGTGGTGAATTACATTTATAAACTTGCATATGTTGAACCAGCCTTGCATCCCCAGGATGAATCCTACTTGATCATGATGGATAAGTTTTTAAATATGCTGTTGCAATCTGCTTACCAGTATTTTATTGAAGATTTTTGCATCTATGTTCATCATGGATATTGGCCTGAAGTTCTCTTTTCTTGTTGAGTCTCTGCCAGGTTTTGGTATCAGGATGATGTTCATCTCATAAAATGATTTGGGAAGGGTTCCCTCTTTTTCAATTATTTGGAATAGTTTCAGAAGGAATGGTATCAGATCCTCTTTGTGTGTCTGGTAGAATTCGGCTCTGAACCCATGTGGACCTGGGCTTTTTTGTGTGTGTGGTAAGCTCTTAATTGCTGCCTCAACTTCAGACCTTGTTATTGGTCTGCTCATAGTTTTGGATTCCTCCTGGTTTAGGCTTGGGAGGACACAGGCGTCCAGGAATTTATCCATTTCTTCCTGGTTTACTAGTTTATGTGCATAGAGTTGTTTGTAGTATTCTCTGATGATGGTTTGAATTTCTTTGGTATATGTGGTGATTTCCCCTTTATCGTTTTTATTGCATCTATTTGGTTGTTCTCTCTTTTCTTTTTTATCAGTCTGGCCAGTGGTCTGTCTATTTTGTTGATCTTATCGAAAAACCAGCTCTTAGATTTATTGATTTTTTTAAGGGTTTTTCGTGTATCTATCTCCTTCAGTTCTGCTCTGATCTTAGTTATTTCTTGTCTTTGGCTAGGTTTTGAGCTTTTTTGATCTTGCTCCTGTAGCTCTTTCAATTTTGACGATAGGGTGTCAATTTTGGATTTCTCCACTCTTCTAATATGGGCACTTAGTGCTATATATTTTCCTCTACAGACTGCTTTAAATGTGTCCTAGAGATTCTGGTATGTTGTGTCTTCATTCTCATTGGTTTGAAAGAACTTCTTTATTTCTGCCTTCATTTCATTGTTTATCCAATCAACATTTAAGAGCCAGTTGTTCATTTTCCATGAAGCTGTGTGATTCTGAGTTTTTTTCTGAATTCTGAGTTCCAACTTGATTGCACTATGGTCTGAGAGACTGTTATGATTTCAGTTGTTTTCCATTTGCTGAGGAGTGCTTTACTTCCAACAATGAGGTCAATTTTGGAGTAGGTGTGATGTGACGCTGAGAAGAATGTATATTCTGTGGATTTGGGGTGGAGAGTTCTGTAAATGTCTGTCAGGTTTGCTTGTTACATGTCTGAGTTCAAGTCCTGGATATACTTGTTAATTTTCTGTCTGGTTGATCTGTCTGATATTGACAGTGGAGTGTTAAATTTTCCCACTATTATTGTTTGGGAGTATAAGTCTCTTTTTAAGTCATTAAGAACTTGCCTTATATATCTGGGTGCTCCTGCATTGGGTCTTTATATATTTAGGATTCTTAGCTCTTCTTGTTGTATCAATCCTTTTACCATTATGTAATGACCTTCTTTGTCTCTTTTGATCTTTGTTGCTTTAAAGTCTATTTTATCAGAGATGAGAATTGCAACTCCTGATGTTCTTTGCTCTCCATTTGCTTGGAAAATATTTCTCCACCCCTTTATTTTGAGCCTTTGTGTATCCTTGCATGTGAGATGGGTTTCCTGGATACAGCACACCGATGGGTTTTGTTTTTTTATCCAATTTGCCAGTCTGTGTCTTTTGATTGGTGCATTTAGCCCATTTACATTTAGGGTTAATATTGTTATGTGTGAATTTGATACTGCCATTTTGATGCTAGCTGGATGTTTTGCCCATTGGTTCATGTAGATTCTTCGTTTTGTTGATGCTCTTTAGCATTTGGTATGCTTTTAGGATGGCTGGTACTGGTTGTTTCTTTCTATATGTAGTGCCTCTTTCAGGAGCTCTTGTAAAGCAGGTCTAGTTGTGACAAAATCTCTGAGCACGTGCTTGTTCGTGAAGGATTTTACTTTTCCTTCACTTATGAAGCTCAGTTTGGCTGGATATGAAATTCTGGGTTGAAAGTTCTTTTCTTTAAGGATGCTGAATATTGGCCCCCACTCTCTTCTGGCTTGTAGAGTTTCTGCTGAGGGATCTGCTTTGAGTCTGATGGGCTTCCCTTTGTGGGTGACCCGCCCTTTCTCTCTGGCTGTCCTTAGTATTTTCTCCTTCATTTCAACCCTGGTGAATCTGATGATTATGTACCTTGGGGTTGCTCTTCTTGTGGAGTATCTTTGTGGTGTTCTCTGTATTTCCTGGAGTTGAGTATTGTCCTGCCTTGCTATGTTGGGGAAATTTTCCTGGATAATATTCTGAAGAGTATTTTCCAGCTTGGATTCATTCTCTTCATCACATTCTGGTACACCTATCAAACGTAGGTTGGGTCTCTTCACATAGTCCTACATTTCTTGGAGATTTTGTTCATTCTTTTTTGTGCTTTTTTCTTTAATCTTGGTTTCTCTTTTTATTTTATTGATTTGATCTTCGTCTTCTGATATTCTTTCTTCTGCTTGGTCAATTCGGCTGTTGAAACTTGTGCATGCTTTGCAAACTTCTCATGTTGTGTTTTTCAGCTCCTTCAATTCATTCATATTCCTCTCTAAGTTGTTCGTTGTTGTTATCATTTCCTCGAATCTTTTTTTCAAATCTTTTTTCAAGGTTCTTAGTTTCTTTGCATTGATTCAGAACATGTTCTTTTAGCTCGCTGATGTTTCTCATTATCCACCTTCTGAAGTCTGATTTTGTCATTTCATCACACTCATTCTCTGTCCAGCTTTGTTCCCTTGCTGGTTAGGAGTTTTGGTCCTTTGTAGGAGGTGAGTTGTTTTGGTTTCTGGTGTTTTTCTCCTTTTTGCACTGGTTTCTTTCCATCTTTGTGGATTTATCCACCTGTCATCTTAGTAGTTGCTGATTTTTCAATTGAGTCTCTGAGTCGACGCCCAGATTGTTGATGATGAGGTATTTCTGTTACTTAGTTTTTCTTCTAATGGTCTAGCCCTTCTGCTGTACGAGTGCTTAGGTCCACTCCAGGCCCTGCTTGTCTGGGGTACACCTCTAGTAGCTGTGGAACAGTGAGAGATCCTATCAGTTTCTTCTTCTGCTATCCTCTGTGCCTTCACTGAGAGATGCAATCCTGTGTTGTTTCTACAGCGCCATCTTGAAAATCCTTTGTGTTTCATTTCTATTCATGGGTCTCGGGCGGAAGACTGTTCTCTGTCATCCTAGAAGCCAATGATTTATATTTCTAAGTTGTCCATTCTCATTAGCATTTCATCAAATCTATTTTCAAGGTTCTCAGTTTCTTTGCATTGTGTTAGAACATGTTCCTTTAACTCACAGAAGTTTCTCATTACCCACCTTCTGAAGTTTGATTCTGTCATTTCATCACACTCATTCTCCATCCAGCCTCGTTCCCTTGCTGGTGATTTCTTGTAGGAGGATATGTGTTCTGGTCTTGGGTGCTTTCCTCCTTTTTGTGCTGGTTTCCTCTCATCTTTGTGGATTTATCTACCTGTCTTCTTTGTAGTTGCTGATTTTCAGATTGAATCTCTAAGTGGATGATGTCCAGTTGATGATGAAGTTATTTCTGTTTCTTATTTTTTCTTCTAACAGTCTGGCCCCTCTGCTGTAGGACTGCTGAAGTCCACTCCAGTCCCTCTTGCCTGGGGATCACCTGCAGCAGCTGCAGAACAATAAGAGTTGCTACCAGTTTCTTCTTCTGGTATCCTTGTCCCAGAAGAATACCTACAAAATGTCAGTTTGATCTCTCCTTTATGAGATGACTCTTTGGATATACGGGGTCAGGGAGCTTCTTGAGGAGACAATCTGCTCTTTATAGGAGCTCAGGTGCTTAGCTGTGAGCTCCCTTGTTCATTCAGAGCTGCTGGGCAGGTATGTTTAGGTCTGCTGCAGCAGAACTCATAAACCGCTTTTTGTTTTCAGGTGCTCTGTCCCAGGTAGTTAGGGCTTTATTTATGAGATTCCATTGTGCTGCTGCCTTTTTTTTTTCAGGGCTGCCCTGCCCAACAAGGAGGCAGCCTAGTCACTGTCTGCCTGCAGAGACTTTGCTGAGGTTCTGTGGGCTCTGCCTAGCTGCTGTGTGAACTTCCCTTCAGTCCTGTTTATATGGGGGTAGTTAGAATTCCCTTGGCAATAGTGGCCCACCTCTGTGTTGGTGGACTCTCTCTCTCTGGTTCTGTTTATGTTGTGGATTATGTTCATAGACTTGTGTATGTTGAACCAGCCTTGCATCCCTGGGATAAATACAATTTGATTGTGATGGATGAGCTTTTTGATGTGCTGTTGCAATCGGTTTCCCAGTATTTTATTGAAGATGTTTTCATTGATGTTCATCATGGATATTGGCCTGAGGTTTTCTTTTTTGTTGAGTCTGCTGGGTTTTCGTATCTGGATGACGTTGGTCTCAAAATGATTTGGGAAGGATTCCCTCTATTTGTATTGTTTGAAATAGTTTCAGAAGAAATGGTACCACCCCCTCTTTATATGTCTGGTAGAATTTGGTTGTAAATCCATCTGGATGTGGACTTTTTTTGGGTGGTAGGCTATTAATTGCTGCCTCAACTTCAGCCCTTGTTATTCATCTGTTCAAGGTTTCAACTTCTTCCTGGTTTAGGCTTTGAAGGTTTCAAGTGTCCAGGAATTTGTCCATTTTCTCCAAATTTACTGGTTTATGTGCCTAGAGTTGTTCATAGTAATCTCTGATGGTAGTTTGTATTTTTGTGGCATGGGTGGTGATATGCCCTTTATCATTATTTATTGCATCTATTTGATTCTTCTTTTTTCTTTTTTATTAATCTGGCTAGTGGTCTATTTTGTTGATCTTTTCAAAAAACCAACTCTTGGATTTATTAATTTTTTGAAGATTTTTTTTGTCTCTATTTCCTTCAGTTCTGCTGTGATCTTAGTTATTTATTGTCTTCTGCTAGTTTTTGAGTTTTTTTGATCTTGCTCCTCTAGCTCTTTCAATTTTGATGATAGGGTGTTGATTTTATATCTTTTCTTACTTCTCTGGTGGGCATTTATTGCTATAAATTTCACTCTTGACACTGCTTTAAATGTGTCCCAGAGATTCTCGTACATTGTGTCTTCATTCTTGTTGGTTTCAAAGAACATCTCTATTTCTGCCTTCATTTCATTGTTTATCCAGTAGACGTTCGGGAGCAGGTTGTTCAATTTTCATGAAATTGTGTGGTTCTGAATTAGTTTCTGATTTCTCAGTTCTAATTTAATTGCACTTTGGTCTGAGAGACTGGTAATTGTTGATTTCCGTCCTTTTGCACTTGCTGAGGAGTAAGTTCCAATTATGTGGTCAATTTTAGAGTAGGTGCAATATGGTGCTGAGAATGTATATTCTGTGGATTTGGAATGGAGAGTTCTGTAGATGTATATTAGGTCTGCTTGGTCTAGATCTGAGTTCACATCCTGGATGTTCTTGTTAATTTTCTGTCGTTGATCTGTCTAATATTGACAGTGGAATGTTAAATTTTCCCACTATTATTGTGTGGGAGTCTAAGTGTCTTTGTCTAAGAACTTGCTTTATGTACCTGGGTGCTCCTGTATTGCATGTGTATATATTTAGGATCATTAACTCTTCTTGATGCATTAATCCTTTCACCATTATGTAATGCCCTTCTTGGTCTTTTTTAATATTTGTTGTTTTAAAGTCAATTTTATCAGAGACTAGGATTGCCTCCCAAGTAGCTAGGATTACAGGCATATGCCATTGTGCCAAATAATTCTTTTGTAGTTAGTAGAGGAAGGGTTTCACCATGTTGGTCACACCTGTCTCAAACTCCTGACTTCAGGTGATCCACCCGCCATGACCTCACAAAGTGCTGGGTTTACAGGCGTGAGCCACCACATCTGGACTATCAGGTGTTTATATTGACATTATATCTGGCTTCATAAAATACACTGGAAAAAATTTCCTCCTCTTCTGTTGTGTAGAGATTTTGTGTAAATTTTGTTTAACTGCATGTTGATAGAATTCAGTAGTGAAACCAGCAAAGGCTGAAGATTTCTTTGTGGAAAGGTTTTTAACTACAATTTCTTCAGTATATATACGACTAGGTTTTGTATTTCCCATTTTGTCATTTATATAATTTGCTTTTTTCCCAATGAAATTTATTTATTTTCGAGTTTGTTGCCAAAAGAGTAATTTCAAATTAATTGGCAAAACGTGTTTATAAACGTGTTTATAGTATTCTATTATAAATTTGATATCTGTGTTTTCCATAATGATATTTTCTCATTTCTGCTATGAGTAATTTGTGTTTTGGATATTTTTATTAATCCAGCTATGTGTTTATCAATTTTATCAGTCTTTTCAAAGCAGCAAACTTTTGCTAATTTAATTTTCTCTAAGAGCTGTCCATTTCCTGTTTCTTTGCTTTCTGCATTTTTTTGTTTGTTTGTTTGTTTGTTTTGAGTTGGAGTCTCACTCACCCAGGCTGGATTGCAGTGGCATGATTTTGGCTCACTGCAACCTCTGCCTCCCTAGTTCAAGGAATTCTTCTTGCTCAGTCTCCCAAGAAGCTTTAATTACAGGTGCCCACCAGCATGTCTGGCTAATTTTTGTATATTCAGTAGAGACAGGGTTTCACTATGTTGGTCAGGCTGGTCTCAAACTCCTGACCTCAGGCCACCTCAGCCTCCCAAAGTTCTGAGATTACAGGCATGAGCCAATGTGCCCAGCCATGCTTTCTGCTTTTATCTTAATTTTTATATGTTTTGTTTTTCTCTTGGGATTTTTTTGTCTTTTTACTCATTCTATGTGCACAATTTCTTTTATGCCTCTGCACATTTATAATAGCTATTTTAAAATCTCTGTTGGCAGATTCAGCTCAGTGGCTCACACCTGTAATCTCAGCACTTTAGAGGCTAAGGCAAGAGAATCGTTTGAGCACAGGAGTTCAAGACCAGTCTGACCAACATGGTGCGACCCTGTCTCTACCACAAATACAGAAATTAACCAGGCACGGTGGATCACACCTGTAATCCCAGCACTATGGGAGGCTGAGGCAGGCAGGTCATCTGTGGTCAGGACTTCAAAACCAGCCTGGTAAACACGGCAAAACACCTTTCCTACAAAAAATGTAAAAATTAGCCAGGCATGGTGGTGCATGCTTATACTCTCAGCTACTTGGGAGGCTGGAGATGGAGAATTGCCCAGGTGATGGAGATTGTAGTGAGCTGAGATCTCAGCTTACTGCAATCTCTGCCTCCCAAGTTCAAGTGATTCTCCTGCCACAGCCTCCTGAGGAGCTGGGACTACAGGTACCAGCCATCATGCCTGGCTAATCTTTGTAGAGATGGGTTTTCACCTAGTTGGCCAGGTTTGCGGTCTCAAACTCCTGACCTCAAGTGATTCTCCTGCCTTCCAGAGTGCTGGAATTATGGGTGTGAGCCACTATGCCTTGCCAGTTAGTATGTTCTTATTTTATAAAAGTACACATTAAATGTAAACAACATCTGCTGAGCTGGTTGTTGATGCTTCTACATTAACAACTTTCCTGCTGATTCATAATTCCTTTATTTTCACATATATTAAACATTTTTTAAGTGTGTTAATTTGGATAAAAAGGCATTTTTATTCCTCATAGAATAGTGTTAAGAACTCTGAAGTCTGCTGAGCTGTCATGGCAAAGTGGTATTTAACGTGCTCATAGGTGTGGAGAGGTTGTATAATTTCCATTTTTTAAATAAAAGTGCTTCGAAATAAAAAGTGAATTATGTTTAACTTTTTAAAAATAATCAGTAGGACAAAAATCATACATGTGGAGACCAAATGATTAGTTGCCAGGGGTTAAGGAGGGTTTTGGACCTTGAGTGTTTCTGTAAAAGGGCAACATGAGGAAATTTTGAGAGGAAAATGTTCTGTTCCTTGCTACATCAACATCAATATTTTGGCTGTGGTCTGTTATTATAGCACTGCAAGGTGATACCCTTGAGGAAAGTGGCTGGAGTACCGAGGATAATTCTGTATTATCACAACTGAATGGGAAGGCTACAATTACCTCAAAATACAAGATTAACATCTTAAAGAAAGGTTATATACTTTATGATGGTATTTCTATATTATTATGGATAAAGAAAAACTGTAGAATCAAAAAGAGATCAGTGGTTTCCATGGCTAGGTACAGTCAGGTTTTGACTATTAAAAAAGCTTAAAGAAATGTGGGGAGTGGGTGGGTGAAAATATGCTATATCTCACTTGTAATGGCTACATAATTCAGTGATTTCAAATGGAAATTCTACATTTTTTTTACACAAAAAAGTGAACTTTATAGATCACTAAAGATAGAAATAATTAACATACTGTAGTCTGTTTTAAAATGTTTATTAATTTATTAAAACCATGAAAATTGTATTGAATGACTGCTTAATAGTCCCTAAAAAATGATCAGTAGGTAAATTTGTGTATAATGTTGATGGATTGCTAATTTTCTAGAATGGTGTTATCAGTAGTAGATTTATTTGATATACCACAAGACTTCAGAGAGTATGTAACAAATTTGAAGTCAAAGTCATTTGATTTTTTAAAAATTTCAAATTAATTTCAGTTTTCTCACATATGTATAGAATCTCCAGCTGACAATCTCTCAACTTCAATTTTTGACCCAACGATAGTGCTGTTTTTCACTTTATTCAATAAATCGCATGAGACATTCAATACTTTCTTCTACCATAAGCTTTGTCTTAGTTTATTTTGCCCAACTGTAGGCTAATGTAAGTGCTCTGAGCACATGTAAGGCAGGCAAGGCTGGAGCAGAATGAAAGGATGTTAAAGTTTTTTTCCTTTTTCTGATGAAAGAAATAATTTGTATGTTAGAGTAATACATTAGAATTTCTTGTAGTATATTCTTAAATCCCTATTTATCTTTATTTTTTTAATTTTTGAGACTGAGTTTCACTCTGTTGCCCAGAATGGAGTGCAGTGGCTTGATCTCAGCTCTTTGAAACCTCTGCTTCCTGGGTTGAGGTAATTTTTGTGCCTCAGCCTTCTGAGTAGCTGGGACTACAAGGTTGCACCACCACAGCTGGCTAGTTTTGGTATATTTTGTAGAGATAGGGTTTTACTATGCTGGAAAGGCTGATCTCAAACTTCTGACACCAAGCAATTGGCTCACCTCAGCCTCCAAAACTGCTGGGATTATAGGCATGAGCCACTGTGCCTGGCCGCCATTTTTTTAAATTTAGAAACAGAGCCTCTTTAAGTGTGCTGAGGGATAGATTCACTTTCTTTATAAAAACAGTAGCCAAATATACATGTTTGAATACAGACTTCTATTTTCACAGATTTACTTAATATATTTGTGTCTTGTCTAAGTTATGATAATCAAATAATAATTCTAATTTCTTTGATCTAATTTTCCTCTCAAATAACTTTATTTTCTATTCATGAAAAATCTCCTAATTTTTTTAATTTAAGCAAAAAGAAAATAATATTCGTTGTTTAACTACGTTTGAACATTTTGCTTTCAGATGTTAATCCAATCAGTTGGTGGACAGATTTACCCAACTGGGATTCACTTTTAATATTCTTTGTGTGGGTAAGTGTTAAACATCTCATTTGAACTATTCATTTTTTTCAATGTTCATTTCAACTTATCTTAAGCAGTGTAACACTCATGCTATTAATTCAAATATATCTTTATATTTACAATGATTTTTATCATGGCCATATTATATAATTTTTTTTGCATACAGGGTATCACTCTGTTGCACAGGCTGAAGCACAATGATGTGATCATGGCTTATGGTAGCCTCAACTTTCTACTCTCAAGCAGTCAACTCACCTCAGCTTCCCAAAGTGCTAAGATTACAGGCATCAGCCTCCACACCCAACCTTGATGATTTTTAAAAATTGAAACCTTTCTGTGCTCTTAAAAGTCTTTTTTTCTTTTCTTTCTTATATTTATTTATTTATTTTTTTTACCAAGTTTCACTCTGTTACCAGACTGCAGTGCTGTGGCACCATCTTGGCTCACTACAACCTCTGCCTCCTGGCTTCAAGCATTTCTCCTGCCTCAGCATCCCGAGTAGCTGGGACTACAGGTGTATGCCACCACACCCAGCAAGTTTTTGTATTTTTAGTAGATACAGGTTTTCACTATGTTAGCCCGGATGGTCTTGATCTCTTGAACTTATGATCCACCTTCCTTGGCCTCCCAAAGTGCTGGAATTACAGGCATGAGCCACGATGCCTGGCCACTGTGTGTATACTTTATTTCTCCATTATGTTAATAACTGAGAGAATAAGGGCTAGCATGTACACTTTTAACACTACCCATCTTTGAAATATTTGAGACCCTTTATTTTTAAAATTAATATTATTGTTAATTGAAAGATTGTAATTATATACATGTGTGGATACAATGTGATGCTTTGATATATATTTACCATGTGAAATGATTCAATCAAATAAATTAACTTATCTATTACCTGGTTTACCTATCATTTTTATAAAGGGACATTTGAAATTTACTCTCTTGATTATATTGAAATATGCAATACATTGACTATAGTCACAATGCTGTGCAACAGATATCAAAAATATTATTTCTCCTGTCTGTTTGAAACTGTTAATTTGCTAAGAATGGCCTCTAGCTCCATCCATGTTCCTGCAAAGGACATGATCGCTTTCTTTTTCATGGATGCAGGTTTAGAGGAAGGAGAGAATCAGACAAGATAACAATTGAGTACTATGCTTAGCACCTCAGAGACAAAATAATCTGTACAACGAAGCCTCACGACATGAGTTTACCTATATAACAAACCTCTGTGTGTATCCCCAAACCTAAAATAAAAGTAAACAAAAACAACCTTTTGACAAACAACTCCTTATTTCTTCACTTTTTGCTCCCCCAGCCTCTGGTATCCAGAATTTCACACTGTACTTCTGTGAGTTCAACTTACTAAGATTTTTAAAACCACTGTAGAAATTCAAAGCATTGCTTCTTCTTAGCCCTTTTATGCCCCTATGACAATTAATCTGTGTCTATTTCAGGAGAAACTGGGATGGAAAAATCAACACTGATTGACACATTGTTTAATATTAACTTGAAAGATAACAAATCTTCCAATATTTTACTCAAATGTTGGACTTCAAATACAGACATATAAACTTCAGGAAAACAACGTTCAGTTGAAATTGACTGTTGTGGAAACAGTGGGATATGGTGATCAAATAACAAAAAAGCCGGGTTAGTGTTTTCTTATTTAAATTAAAAAAGATTTTCTTATTTCAGGGCATGTGCCTTCTTTTGCCATAGATTAATTTGTGTAAGAAATACCTTTTCTTCCATATTTTCACAATTCCCTAAGTAATGTTCTTTTTTTAATAAAATTAATGCTTTTGTGTATAATTGATTTTCTTACAAGATTTTTATTTAGCCAGTTACACTAACATATTTTAAATACAGCTTCTATTAGTTTTAGCTTCTTTCTTTATTTAACTTTCTTTGTACAAATTTTCTGTAGAGGTTGTAGTAATTTACATTCCCACCGACAGTGTCTAAGGGTTCCCATTTCTCTATATCATTGCCAAATTGTATTTATTATTATTATTATTATTATTTGAGACAGTGTTTCACTCCATCACCCAGGCTGGAGCACAGTGTGACAATCTCAGCTCACTCAGCTTCAACCTCCCAGGCTCAACTGATCCTCCCACCTCAGCCCCTTGAGTAACATGGAACTACAGGTTCATGCCAGCATGCCTGGCTAATTTTTAGAATTGTTTGTATAGACAAGGTCTTGCATTGTTGCCAAGGCTGGTGTCAAACTCCTGGCCTCAAGTGATTTTCCCACATTGACCTTCCAATGTGCTGGAATTACAGCCATGAGCCATTGTACCGCATCTGTTGTTTATTTGTTTATTTTTATTATCTTTTTTAAAATAGCTATTCTTACTGGGGTAAGTTTATATCTCATTGTTGGTTTTACTTTGTATTTCAGTCTTTCAAAAAATGCTTATTTATGTTCTTTGCCCACTTTTTAATGGAATTATTGCTCCTGTTGTGGTTGTTTAGTAGCTTGTGTTCTTTGTATATTCTGGATACTAGTTTCCTGTCATATGCACCCAGCTTTCCTCTGTGTTTACATTTTCATAACCATAGAGTAAAGCATGAGTTTCATTATTGGTTTGAAATTAATATCTTTGTATGGACATATTATGAACATTTTCTTTATCACATTAGCAAACTGCTTAGCATACATGTTAACTGTTTATTAAGTGATCAAAAAGTAGGTTTTAGATTTTATTAATCTGTTATTCTGAATGTATAAATTTTTAGCTACCAACCAATAGCTGACTACATAGATGCCCAATCTGAGGCATATTTTCAAGAAGAACTGAAGATTAAATATTCCTTGTTTGAGTATCATGATTCTCATGTTCACGTGTGTTTTTACTTCATTTCACCTACGGAACATTCCCTGAAGTCTCTTTTTTAAAATTTATTTATTTTACTTTAGGCACATACTGTATCTGGCATTTCTCCCATGTTATCCCTCCACATCTTCCCCTCCCTCTCCACCCCCAACTGCCTCTCCCCAATACCCTCAACAGACCCCAGTGTGTGATCCTCCCTCCCTATGTCCATGTGTTCTCATTGTTCAACACTGGCTTATGAGTGAGAACATATTTGGTGTTTGGCTTTCTGTTCTTGTGTCAGTTTGCTGAGAATGATGGTTTCCAGATTCATCCAAGTCCCTACAAAGGACACAAACTCATCCTTTTTTATGGTTGTGTAGTATTCCATGGAAGTCTCTGTATATATTAAAAATGAAGAACCTGGATAGTAAGGTACGTTTGGTAAATCCACCAAGCTTTTTTTTCTTTTTTTTTTTTTTTTTTGTATTCAAGACAAAGTCTTGCTCTGTCACCCAGGCTGGAGTACAGTGTTGCAAACATAGTTCACCAGCCTCAGTCTCCTGGGTTCAAGCAAGTATCCAATCTCAGCCATTCAATTAACTGGGATAGAGGAGCATGCTACCAAGTCTGGCTGACTTTGCATTATTTTGCAGAGATGAGGTTGCATTATGTTGCCCAGGCTGAACTCAAACTTTTGGGCTCAAGTGATCCACTCACCTTGCTCTCCCAGAGTGTTGGGATTACAGGCATGAGCCATTGTACCCGATCCCAACATTTCACAATGTAATATTAATTTTGAGATAATAGCACATCGTGAAGGCACTTGCATGCAAGTGCAGTTACATGTATTTAGGTGATTTCATTATTATGCTAACATCACTGAGTGTACCTACACAGACCTAGGTGATATAGCCTTCTACACACCTAGGTTATAGTCTTTTATTGTATAGCCTGTTGCTCCTGGGCTGCAAGCCTAGACGGCATGATACTGCACAGAATACTGTAGAATTCTAACACAATGGTACATATCTGTTTATCTATTTAAATTTATTTTTTATTTTCTTGAGAAGGAGTCTTACTCTCTCCCAGGCTGAAGTGCAGTGGTATGATCTTGACTCACTGCAATCTCTGCTTCCCAGGTTCAAGTGATTCTCCCACCTCAGCTTCCCGAGTAGCTGGGACTGCAGTGCTGCATGACTATACATGGCTGTATTTTTAATAGAGATGGGATTTCAACATGTTGGGCTGGTCTCAAACTCCTGACCTCAAGTGATCCACTCCACTTGGCCTCCCAAAATGCTGGGATTACCATGCCTGGCCATATCTCTTTATCTAAGCATAAAAAAAGGTACAGTATTAGACAGAAATAATAGACACTGGGCACTTTATAAGGGGGAAGAATGAGAGGAGGTTGAGATTTGAACAATTACCTATTAGGTACAATGTTCACTGTTTGGGTGAGAAGCACACTGAAAGCCAAATCCTAGTATGCAATATATCTATTTAACAAACCTGCACATGGATCCCTTGAATTCAGAAATTAAATATATAGATGTAGAAATATCTGGGCAAAGAGGTTCATGACTGTAATCACAGCACTTTGGGAGGCAGAGATGATGGGCAGATCACTGAGGTCACAAGTTCGTGACCAGCATGGCCAAAATAACGAAACCCCATCTCTACTAAAATACAAAATATTAGCTGATGGTAGTGGGCACCTGTAATCCCAGCTACTTGGAAGGCTGAAGCAAAAGAATCACTTAAATCTGGGGGCAGAGTTTGCAATGAGCTGAGATCACACCACTGCACTTCAGCCTGGGTGACAGAGCAAGACTCAGTCTCAAAATACATACATACATACATACATACATACATACATACATACATACATACATAAATGTTTAAATAAATAAAAACAACAAAAAGTAAAGGTACAGTATTATAATATTAAGAAACAACCTTCGGAGGAGGCAAGATGGCATCATAGAGGTGACTCAGGATTGCAGCTCTCAGTGAAGGCGCAGAGGGTGAGTCCTAGCCACATTCTCGGATGTTCCTTTTATGACCACAGAGCGTTAAAAGTCCCAGGTGTGGGAGAGACACGAGACGCTAGCAGCCGGCTAACGCAACCGGCTCCCGCCGCCTCTTCGGCCAGCACCGCAGCGGGACCGGCGCGGAACTCACTGGTCTGGGTGCCCTGTCAAACCGGCAATCTGAGATTTGGAAGGGCAGACTGGCATGTCCATCTGATTGAACGGGACTTGGACAATGTGCCAGACCAGGAGTTTCCTGGGAAGCATGATCTGAGCCGGGGTAGTGGGCAGCAGCACGGGAGATCGCACGAATCCCAGTGCCCTATCGGCAGGCTCCTGGGGCGCCAGTGAGAGTCGACCTTTCAGCTTGGGGAGAGAAAGAGAGAGAGAGAGAGGACGGACTCTGAGGCAGGGAGCTGGGTGATCGGGCTCGGCGGGTCCCATGCTCACGGGGACAAGCAGGGCGGCGACTGGAGGTGCTTGGGGCTGAGAGTTTTCTTGCCAGCATTTAGGACGGTGCAGCCCAGTCAGGGAGGGGCGTCCACCATTCCTGACGAAGTGCACCCCCACTTAAGTACCGCCCAGGACTGACGCAGCCTGCCGTTGCCGAGGCAACCTGCCATAACAGAGAGAGTCCACCAGGCAGCAACAGGGCGGACCCACGTTAGCAGGTCAGAGCCCCAGCAGGCAAATAGTGAATAGACTGCCACATAGTGGGGCAGGACAGTGCAACAGATACTCATAAAGAAAGCCCCAACTCCCTGAGACAGAGCATCTAAGGGTGAAAAAAAAAAAAAGAGTGGTGTTTTATGAGTTCTATTGAAGCAGACATAACCTCCCAACAACGCTGAATGAACAACGGAGCTCACAGCTCAGCACTGGAGCTCCTATAAAGCACAGACTGTCTCCTCAAGCAGCTCCCTGACCACTGTATATCCAAGGAGTCACCTCAGAAAAGGACTAATCAGACTGACATTTGGCTGGCATCATTCTGGAACAAGGGCAGCAGAAAAAGAAACTGATATCATCCCTCACTGTTGTGCAGCTGCTGCAGGTATACCCCAGACAAGCAGGGCCTGGAGTGGACTTCAGCACTCATACAGCAGAGAGGATAGATCATTAGAGGGAAAACTAAGTAACAGAAATACTTCATCATCAACAATCTCAGTGTCCACACAGAGACCCAATTGAAAAATCAGCCACTACTAAGACGACAGGCGGATAAATCCATAAAGATGGGAAGAAACCAGTGCAAAAAGGAGGAAAGCACTGAAACCAAAACACCTCACCTCCAAAAAAGGACCAAAACTCCTCACCAGCAAGGGAACAAAGCTGGACAGAGAATGAATGTGATGAAATGACGGAATCAGACTTCAGAAAGTGGATAATGACAAACTTCAGTGAGCTAAAGGAACATGTTCTAAACCAGTGCAAAGAAACTAAGAACCTTGAAAAAAGATTTGAAAAAAGATTCGAGGAATTGATAACGAGAATGGACAACTTAGAGAGGAATAAGAATGAATTGAAGGAGCTGAAAAACAAAACACGAGAACTTCGCGAAGCATGCACAAGTTTCAACAGCCGAATTGACCAAGCAGAAGAAAGAATATCAGAAGTTGAAGATCAACTCAATGAAATAAAACGAGAAACCAAGATTAAAGAAAAAAGCACAAAAAGGAATGAACAAAATCTCCAAGAAATGTGGGACTATGTGAAGAGACCCAACCTATGTTTGATAGGTGTACCAGAATGTGATGAAGAGAATGAATCCAAGCTGGAAAACACTCTTCAGGATATTATCCAGGAAAATTTCCCCAACCTAGCAAGACAGGTCAATACTCAACTCCAGGAAATACAGAGAACACCACAAAGATACTCTGCAAGAAGAGCAACCCCAAGGCACATAATCGTCAGATTCACCAGGGTTGAAACGAAGGAGAAAATACTAAGGGCCGCCAGAGAGAAAGGTCAGGTCACCCACAAAGGGAAGCCCATCAGACTCACAGCAGATCTCTCGGCAGAGACTCTACAAGCCAGAAGAGAGTGGGGGCCAATATTCAACATCCTTAAAGAAAAGAGCTTTCAACCCAGAATTTCATATCCAGTGAAACTGAGCTTCATAAGTGAAGGAAAAATAAAATCCTTCACGAACAAGCAAGTACTCAGAGATTTTGTCACCACTAGGCCTGCTTTACAAGAGCTCCTTAAAGAGGCACTACACATAGAAAAAAACAACCAGTACCAGCCATCCTAAAAGAATACCAAATGCTAAAGAGCATCAACAAAATGAAGAACCTACATGAACCAATGGGAAAAACAGCCAGCTAGCATCAAAATAGCACTATCAAATTCACACATAACAATATTAACCCTAAATGTAAATGGGCTAAATCCACCAATAAAAAGACACAGACTGGCAAATTGGATAAAAATCCAAAACCCATCTCTGTGCTGTATCCAGGAAACCCACCTCACATGCAAGGATACAAAAAGGCTCAAAATAAAGGGATGGAGGAAGATTTACCAAGCAAATGGAGAGCAAAAAAAAGCAGGAGTTACAATTCTCATCTCTGATAAAATAGACTTTAAAGCAACAAAGATCAAAAGGGACAAAGAAGGTCATTATATAATGGTAAAATGATCGATACAACAAGAAGAGCTAACGATTCTAAATATATATGGACCCAATGCAGGAGCACCCAGATATATAAAGCAAGTTCTTAAAGTCTTACAAAGAGACTTAGACTCCCACACAAAAATAGTGGGAGACTTTAACACTCCACTGTCAATAGCAGACAGATCAACCAGACAGAAAATTAACAAGGATATCCAGGACTTGAACTCAGACCTGGAACAAGCAAACCTGATAGACATTTACAGAACTCTCCACCCCAAATCCACAGAATATACATTCTTCTCAGCACCACATCACACCTACTCCAAAATTGACCACATAATTGGAAGTAAAGCACTCCTCAGCAAATGCAAAAAAACTGATATCATAACAAACCGTCTCTCAGACCATAGTGCAATCAAGTTGGAACTCAGAATTCAGAAAATAACTCAGAACCGCACAGCTTCATGGAAACTGAACAATTGGCTCTTGAATGTTGATTGGATAAACAATGAAATAAAGGCAGAAATAAAGAAGTTCTTTGAAACCAACGAGAATGAAGACACAACGTACCAGAATCTCTGGGACACATTTAAAGCAGTCTGTAGAGGAAAATATATAGCAATAAGTGCCCACATGAGAAGAGTGGAGAGATCCAAAATTGACACCCTATCGTCAAAATTGAAAGAGCTAGAGGAGCAAGATCAAAAAAGCTCAAAACCTAGCCGAAGAAAAAAAATAACTAAGATCAGAGCAGAACTGAAGGAGATAGAGACAAGAAAAACCTTTCAAAAAATCAATAAATCTAAGAGCTGGTTTTTCGAAAAGATCAACGAAATAGACAGACCACTAGCCACACTGATAAAAAAGAAGAGAGAGAACAACCAAATAGATGCAATAAAAAATGATAAAGGGGAAATCACCACAGATTCCACAGAAATTCAAACCATCATCAGAGAATACTACAAACAACTCTATGCACATAAACCAGTAAGTCATGAAGAAATGGATAAATTCCTGGACGCCTGTGTCCTCCCAAGCCTAAACCAGGAGGAAGCCGAAACTATGAATAGACCAATAACAAGGTCTGAAGTTGAGGCAGCAATTAAGAGCCTACCACACAGAAAAAGCCCAGGTCCAGATGGGTTCACAGCCGAATTCTACCAGACACACAAAGAGGATCTGGTACCATTCCTTCTGAAACTATTCCAAATAATCCAAAAAGAGGGAACCCTACCCAAATCATTTTATGAGACCAACATCATCCTGATACCAAAACCTTGCAGAGACTCAACAAGAAAAGAAAACTTCAGGCCAATATCCATGATGAACATAGATGCAAAAATCTTCAATAAAATACTGGCAAACCGATTGCAACAGCACATTAAAAAACTTATCCATCATGATCAAGTAGGATTCATCCCGGGGATGCAAGGCTGGTTCAACATACGCAAGTCTATAAATGTAATTCACCACATAAACAGAAGCAAAAACAAAAACCACATGATTATCTCAATTGATGCAGAGAAGGCATTTGACAAAATTCAACAGCCCTTTATGCTAAAAACCCTCAATAAACTTGGTATTGATGGAACATATCTCAAAGTAATAAAAGCTATTTATGACAAACCAACAGACAATATCATATTTAATGGGCAAAAATTGGAAGCATTCCCTTTGAAATCTGGCACTAGACAAGGATGCCCTCTCTCACCACTTCTATTCAACATAGTACTGGAAGTTCTAGCCAGAGCAATCAGGCAAGAAAAAGAAATAAAGGGTATTCAAATAGGAAAGGTGGAAGCTAAATTGTCCTATTTGCAGACGACATGATAGTATACCTAGAAGACCCCATCACCTCAGCCCAAAAGCTCCTGCAATTGATAAGCAACTTCAGCAAAGTCTCAGGATATAAAATCAATGTTCAAAAATCACAAGCATTCCTATACACCAATAACAGACTTAAAGAGAACCAAATCAAGAACGAACTGCCGGGGAGGCCCGGCAAGATGGCGTCGTAGAAGTGACTCAGGATTGCAGCTCTCAGTGATGGTGCAGAGGGTGAGTCCTAGCCGCATTCTCGGATGGACTTTTCTAGCCCACAGAGCGTTGAAAGTCCCACAGGACGCTAGTAAAGTAAAACCGGCTAACGCAGCCTTCTGGCGCGGCCGCTTCGGCCGGCGACGCTTACGCCGGTGCCGCAGCAGGACCCGGCATGGAACTCACTGGTCTGGGCGACCTGTTAAACCGGCAATCTGAGAGTTTGAAGGGCAGATTGGCGTGTCCATCTGATTGAACGGGACTTGGACAGTGAGCCAGACTAGGAGTAACCTGGGAGTTTCCTGGGAAGCGTGATCTGAGCCGGTGAAGTGGGAAGTGGCACGGGAGATCGCACAGATTCCAGTGCCCTATCGGTAGGCTCCTGGGGCGCCAGTGAGAGAGTCGAACTTTAAGCTTGCGGAGAGGCAGGGAGAGAGAGAAAGGACGGACTCTGAGGCAGGGAGCTGGGTAATCGGGCTCAGCGGGTCCCACCCTCTCAGGGACAAGCAGGGCAATGACTGGAGACGCTTGGCACTGAGAGTTTTGCTGCCGGCATCTAGGACGGTGCAGCCCAGTGAGGGAGGGGCGTCCACCACCGCTGACACAATCTGCCCCTATTGAAGTACCGCCCAGGGCCGAAGCAGCCTGCTGTTGCCGAGGCAACCTGCCATAACAGAGAGACTCCCAGGAGACGGGAGCTCTCCACAGCAGAAGGGAGCCCAGCAGCAACAGGGCAGAACGGCGCTAGTGGGTCAGAGCCCCGGCAGGCAAATACTGAATAGACTGTCACCTACTGGGGCAGGACAGTGCAACAGATACTCATAAAGAAAGCCCCAACTCCCTGAAACAGTGCATATAAGGGGGGGAATAAAAGGGTGGTGTTTTATGAGTTCTATTACAGCAGACATAAACAACCTCCCAACAACCCTGAATGAACAACGGAGCTCACAGCTCAGCACTGGAGCTACTATAAAGCACAAACCGTCTCCTTAAGCAGCTCCCTGTCCCCTGTATATCCAAAGAGTCTCCGCAAAAAAAGGACTAATCAGACTGACATTTGGCGGGCATCATTCTGGAACAAAGACAGCAGAAGAAGAAACTGGTATCATCCCTCACTCTTCCACAGCTGCCACAGGTATACTCCAGACAAATGGGGCCTGGAGTGGACCTCAGCACTCATACAGCAGAGGGGCTAGACCACTAGAAGGAAAACTAAGTAACAGAAATACTTCATCATCAACAATCTCAGCATCCACACAGAGACCCAATTGAAAAATCAGCAACTACAAAGACAACAGGCGGATAAATCCATAAAGATGGGAAGAAACCAGCACAAAAAGGAGGAAAACACCCGAAACCAAAACACCTCACCTCCTACAAAGGACCAAAACTCCTCACCGGCAAGGGAACAAAGCTGGACGGAGAATGAGTGTGACGAAATGACGGAATCAGACTTCAGAAAGTGGATAATGAGAAACTTCATTGAGCTAAAAGAACATGTTCTAAATAAGTGCAAAGAAACTAAGAACCTTGAAAAAAGATTTGAAAAAAAATTCGAGGAATTGATAACAAGAATGGACAACTTAGAGAGGAATATGAATGAATTGAAGGAGCTGAGAAAGACAACACGAGAACTTCGCGAAGCATGCACAAGTTTCAACAGCCGAATTGACCAAGCACAAGAAAGAATATCAGAAGTTGAAGATCAACTCAATGAAATAAAACGTGAAACCAAGATTAAAGAAAAAAGCACAAAAAGGAATGAACAAAATCTCCAAGAAATGTGGGACTATGTGAAGGGACCCAACCTACGTTTGATAGGTGTACCAGAATGTGATCAAGAGAATGAATCTAAGCTGGAAAACACTCTTCAGGATATTATCCAGGAAAATTTCCCCAACCTAGCAATACAGGTCAATACTGAACTCCAGGAAATACAGAGAACACCACAAAGATACTCCGCAAGAAGAGCAACCCCAAGGCACATAATCGTCAGATTCACCAGGGTTGAAATTAAGGAGAAAATACTAAGGGCAGCCAGAGAGAAAGGTAGGGTCACCCACAAAGGGAAGCTCATCAGACTCACAGCAGATCTCTCGGCAGAGACTCTACAAGCCAGAAGAGAGTGGGGGCCAATATTCAACATCCTTAAAGAAAAGAGCTTTCAACCCAGAATTTTATATCCAGCCAAACTGAGCTTCATAAGTGAAGGAAAAATAAAATCCTTCACGAACAAGCAAGTACTCAGAGATTTTGTCACCACTAGGCCTGCTTTACAAGAGCTCCTGAAAGACGCACTGCACATAGAAAGAAACAACCAGTTCCAGCCATCCTAAAAGCATACCAAATGCTAAAGACTATCAACAAAATGAAGAATGTACATGAACCAATGGGCAAAACATCCAGATAGCATCAAAATGGCAGTATCAAATTCACACATAACAATATTAACCCTGAATGTAAATGGGCTAAATGCACCAATCAAAAGACACAGACTGGCAAATTGGATAAAAAAACCAAAACCCATCAGTGTGCTGTATCCAGGAAACCCACCTCACCCACAAAGATACACAAAGGCTCAAAATAAAAGGATGGAGGAAGATTTACCAAGCAAATGGAGAGCAAAAAAAAGCAGGAGTTGCAATTTTCATCTCTGATAAAATAGACTTTAAAGTAACAAAGATCAAAAGGGACAAAGAAGGTCACTACATAATGGTAAAAGGATTGATACAACAAGAAGAGCTAACGATTCTAAATATATATGGACCCAATGTAGGAGCACCCAGATATATAAGGAAAGTTCTTAATGACTTACAAAGAGACTTAGACTCCCACACAATAATAGTGGGAGACTTTAACACTCCACTGTCAATAGCAGACAGATCAACCAGACAGAAAATTAACAAGGATATCCAGGACTTGAACTCAGACTTGGAACAAGCAAACCTGAGAGACATTTACAGAACTCTCCACCCCAAATCCACAGAATATACATTCTTCTCAGCACCACATCACACCTACTCCAAAATTGACCACATATTTGGAAGTAAAGCTCTCCTCAGCAAATGCAAAACAACGGAAATCATAACAAACAGTCTCTCAGACCATAGTGCAATCAAGTTGGAACTCAGAATTCAGAAAATAACTCAGAACCGCACAGCTTCATGGAAACTGAACAACTGGCTCTTGAATGTTGATTGGATAAACAATGAAATGAAGGCAGAAATAAAGAAGTTCTTTGAAACCAACGAGAATGAAGACACAACGTACCAGAACCTCTGGGACACATTTAAAGCAGTCTGTAGAGGAAAATATATAGCAATAAGTGCCCACATGAGAAAAGTGGAGAGATCTAAAATTGACACCCTATCATCAAAATTGAAAGAGCTAGAGGAGCAAAATCAAAAAAGCTCAAAACCTAGCCAAAGACAAGAAATAACTAAGATCAGAGCAGAACTGAAGGAGATAGAGACAAGAAAAACCCTTCAAAATATCAACAAATCTAAGAGCTGGTTTTTTGAAAAGATCAACAAAATAGACAGACCACTAGCCAGACTGATAAGAAAGAAAAGAGAGAACAACCAAATAGATGCAATAAAAAACGATAAAGGGGAAATCACCACAGATTCCACAGAAATTCAAACCATCATCAGAGAATACTACAAACAACTCTATGCACACAAACTAGTAAATCAGGAAGAAATGGATAAATTCCTGGATGCCTGTGTCCTCCCAAGCCTAAACCAGGAGGAAGCCGAAACTATGAATAGACCAATAACAAGGTCAGAAGTCGAGGCAGCAATTAAGAGCCTACCACACAAAAAAAGCCCAGGTCCAGATGGGTTCACAGCTGAATTCCACCAGACACACAAAGAGGATCTGGTACCATTCCTTCTGAAACTATTCCAAATAATCCAAAAAGAGGGAACCCTTCCCAAATCATTTTATGAGACCAACATCATCCTGATACCAAAACCTGGCAGAGACTCAACAAGAAAAGAAAACTTCAGGCCAATATCCATGATGAACATAGATGCAAAAATCTTCAATAAAATACTGGCAAATCGATTGCAACAGCACATTAAAAAACTTATCCATCATGACCAAGTAGGATTCATCCCGGGCATGCAAGCCTGGTTCAACATACGCAAGTCTATAAGTGTAATTCATCACATAAACAGAAGCAAAAACAAAAACCACATGATTATCTCAATTGACGCAGAGAAGGCATTTGACAAAATTCAACAGCCCTTTATGCTAAAAACCCTCAATAAACTTGGTATTGATGGAACATATCTCAAAGTAATAAAAGCTATTTACTACAAACCAACAGCCAATATCATACTTAATGGGCAAAAACTGGAAGCATTCCCTTTGAAATCCGGCACTAGACAAGGATGCCCTCTCTCACCACTTCTATTCAACATAGTACTGGAAGTTCTAGCCAGAGCAATCAGGCAAGAAAAAGAAATAAAGTGTATTCAAATAGGAAAGGTGGAAGCCAAATTGTCTCTATTTGCAGACGACATGATAGTATACCTAGAAGACCCCATCACCTCAGCCCAAAAGCTCCTGCAACTGATAAGCAACTTCAGCAAAGTCTCAGGATATAAAATCAATGTGCAAAAATCACAAGCATTCCAATACACCAATAACAGACTTAAAGAGAACCAAATTAAGAACGAACTGCCATTCACAATCGCTACAAAGAAAATAAAATACCTAGGGATACAACTCACTAGGAATGTAAGGGACCTCTTTAAGGAAAACTACAAACACCTGCTCAACGAAATAAGAGAGGACACAAACAGATGGAGAAACATTCCATGTTCGTGGTTAGGAAGAATCAGTATTCTGAACATGGCTATACTGCCCAAAGTAATTTACACATTCAATGCTATCCCCATCAATCTACCATTGAATTTCTTCATAGAACTGGAAAAAACCACCATGAATTTCATATGGAACCAAAAAAGAGCCCGCATAGCCAAGTCAATTCTAAGCAAAAAGAACACAGCGGGAGGCATCACGCTACCAGACTTCAAACTATACTACAAGGCTACAGTAATGAAAACAGCATGGTACTGGTACCAAAACAGAGATATAGACCAATGGAACAGAACAGAAACATTGGAGGCAACACAGCATATCTACAACCATATCATCTTTGATAAACCAGACAAAAACAGGCAATGGGGAAAGGATTCCCTATTTAATAAATGGTGTTGGGAAAACTGGCTAGCCATGTGCAGAAAGCAGAAACTGGACCCCTTCCTGACACCTTACTCTAAAATTAACTCCAGATGGATTAAAGACTTAAATGTAAGACCTGACACCATAAAAACCCTAGAAGAAAATCTAGGCAAAACCGTTCAGGACATAGGAGTAGGCAAGGACTTCATGACCAAAACACCAAAAGCATTGGCAACAAAAGCCAAAATAGACAAATGGGACCTAATAAAACTCCACAGCTTCTGCACAGCAAAAGAAACAGTCACTAGAGTGAATCGGCAACCATCAGAATGGGAAAAAATCTTTGCAGTTTACGCATCAGACAAAGGGCTGATATCCAGAATTTACAAAGAACTCAAACAGATTTACAGAAAGAAAACAAACAAGCCCATTCAAAAATGGGCAAAGGATATGAACAGACACTTTACAAAAGAAGACATACATGAGGCCAACAAACATATGAAAAAGTGCTCATCATCATTGGTCATTAGAGAGATGCAAATCAAAACCACATTGAGATATCATCTCACACCAGTTAGAATGGCGATCATTAAAAAATCTGGAGACAGCAGATGCTGGAGAGGATGTGGAGAAATAGGAACACTCTTACACTGTTGGTGGGAGTGTAAATTAGTTCAACCATTGTGGAAGACAGTGTGGCGATTCCTCAGGGACCTAGAAATAGAAATTCCATTTGACCCAGCAATCCCATTACTGGGTATCTATCCAAAAGACTGTGAATCGTTCTACTATAAGGACACATGCACACGAATGTTCATTGCAGCACTGTTTACAATTGCAAAGACCTGGAACCAACCCAAATGCCCATCGATGATAGACTGGACTGGGAAAATGTGGCACATATACACCATGGAATATTATGCAGCAATCAGAAATGATGAGTTTGTGTCCTTTGTAGGGACATGGATGAATCTGGAGAACATCATTCTCAGCAAACTGACACAAGAACAGAAAAAGAAATACCGCATATACTCACTCATAGGCGGGTGAGAAAAATAAGAACACATGGACACAGAGAGGCGGTCTACTATACACTGGGGACTGTTGGGGGAAATGGGGGTGGGACAGTGGGGGGGGCTGAGGGGGATAGCCTGGGGATGAATACCAAGTGTGGGTGAGGGGGAGGAAGGCAGCAAAACACACTGCCATGTGTGTACCTATGCAACTATCTTGCACGTTCTGCACATGTACCCCAAAACCTATAATGCAATAAAAATTTAAAAAGAAGAAAAAAGAAAACACAGACCAAACTCAGCTTACACCTGCTGATAAGGAATTATTTAAACCATATAGTTGCTAGTAACAGTGAATACACAGGAAAACTAATTTTTGTATTTTTAGTGGAGATGGGGTTTTACCATGTTGGTCAGGATTGTCTCAATCTCTTGTCCTTGTGATCTGCCACCCTCAGCTTTCCAAATTGCTGGGATTACAGGCGTGAGCCACCATGCCCGGCAAGAAAACTCATTTTTGACAAAGGTGTCAATAACATACACTGGGGAAAGGCAGTGTCCTCAATAAATTGTGCTGGGAAAAGTAGATATTCATATACAGAAGAATAAAACTGGATTTTTCTAGCCCAAGCTGGAGTGTAGTGGTGTGATCTCAGCTCACTGCAGCCTCTGCCTGCTGGGTTCAATCAATTTTTTTGCCTCAGTCTCCAGAGTAGCTGAGATTATAGAAGCCCACCAACACACTGTAGAGAAAAAATAAATATTAAATTTGAACTTAATTGAACAGGGACACAAACAATGGTTACCAAGTCCTGGAACAGGTTGTATGAGTCCCATTAGACTTTCATCCAGGTCTACTTCAGAGAAATCTGTATTTAAATCAATTCTTATATGTTAGTTACCAAAAAACAACAGACAGCTGCAAGAGCAAGTTGACCTTTTTGTGTTCCTTGTGTCCAGTGTTGAAGGGCCCTCGAGACAGGGCCTCATGAAAAGCAATTTGATACAAAGAGAGCTAGGGTCCCAGACTGTGCCAAAGCTTTCTGAGACCTCTTCTCATCTGTGCATGGATGGTTATATGTCTTTCCCCTTCTCCCATTTTCATATCAACTTGGTTATTATATTATTTGCTTATTACATTATTTTCTTGTTATATCTGTATTGTCATATACTTGGGATAAAGGTTGTTGACCCTTAAAAGCCTCTGTATTTCTTCTTCCCCTGTCATGACTTTCCCACACAGAACATTTTTTGCATCACAAGCAGGATCTGAAAGTGAAAGCACATCATTTTCCAGCTGCAGGACTGTACTGGGAGCTCAGGAACTTGTCATATCCCGGGAGGGGAATTCCTCCAGTTCCCACACCCCACCGTGGCCATTGAGTGGTCCAAGGGAACTGGCCTTTGAGAAAATTGGAAATCTAAATTAGTGAATTTTGAACCATTGCTGTGCATGATGCACTGCAGGGAATTGTCACTGGTAAAGGGAATGCTGAGGGAATTTCCCACCATGGATGGTACTTGCTTCCTGCTTATAAGTTAATGTGTCAAGATAAGGATTTGTTGCTACAAGAGAAATGATATCTGGAAATGAAGAATGCTAATCTGACATCGAGAATGGCCCTGGCCCAGTGCCAGGCCTATATCCTGACTGATCAGGCTCAAAGCCATCAGCCTATGGCTGAAAAAAAATGTGTCCAAGTGGCCTGCTCAGGGTGAAACTGAAGAACTAGCCAGCACGGGCTTGGAGCAGGTAAAAACCCAGCTTTTGTCTCAAGGTTGGGAAATTAACCCTACTAAAATTCAAGGACCTACACAAACAGTAAAATTCCTCTGCTTCCTATGGAATGTAGGGAAATAGTCCATTTTACCAAAGGCTAAGGCCAAAATACCTGAATTTGCAACACATACCTCTAAAAACAGGCCCAGGAATATACTGACTTGTGTGGATTCTGAAGACATCATATTTCCCACTTGGGTAACATCTTACAACCTCTGCATGTGATCACTAGAAAATGCTATGACTTTCATTGGGGACAGAAAGAGAGCATGGCTTTTGAACAAGCTTAATAAGTAGTGCAGCTGACACTGGATCTATGGTGCACAGGAGGTGGGCCAGTAGAACTGCAAGTGGCTGTTTTTGATCAACATGCTAATTGGAACCTCTGTCAGAAACAAGATGAAAAGAAGGTGTCTCTGAGGTTATGGACCTGGAAGCTGCCAGAGGCCTGAAAAGCTTATATCCCTTTTGAAAACAATTGTTAGCTTGCTGTTGGACTTTTCAAGAAAGAGAGCACCTCTGCATCAACCATGATGTCCTTGTAAAGCCTGATATTCCTGTTATGACTTGGATCATGAATTCCTTCAAAACTCAGTGAATAGGGTATGAAAAATAAAGTAGCAGCCAGGTGTGGGGGCTCATTCCTGTAATTCTAGCACTTTGGAGGCCCAGATGGGTGGATCACTTGTGGTCAGGATTTCAAGACCAGCTGGGCCATCATGGTGAAACCCAATCTTGAAAAAAAAAAAAGAAAGAAAGTAGCATTATAAAATTGAAATGGTACCTAAAAGACAGGGCTAAGCCAGGACCAAAGGAGGTATTATTTTTACATGAGGATGCACAAAACTTGCCAGCTCAGAAAACCACTGAGCAAGTCCTGCAGAGAGGGAAGAAAACCTCCTCCCAATGGGGCAAGTACTCTAAAGAACTAAGTCCACAGGATTAGAAACATGCTTGGTTTACTGAAGGATTCACCAAATACATTGATGGCACTTGATGCTGGAAGACCATGGCTTGCAATCCTGTTAAAAAGAAAATTGGCATTTCTGATGAAGGAGGGGGTGGGAGCAGACAGCTGGCTAAACTAGTAGTGGTCCTCTGATCCATTCAGGAGGAGGCCAGAGGGATGCATCAGTTGTATAGTAACTCTTGGTCAGTAGCAGGTGGTCTACCTGGATGCCCCAGTGGCAATTAAGCAAATTTATTTTATTAATAAGGGGCTTGAGGGAAACAATACTGGAAAGATTTGTGAATCCTAGTGCACTCTACCATTAACACTGTTTTTCTTGTTGATGTTCACACATCCCTGCTTTATCTTGACAGAGTAATCAGCAGGCAGATCAACAGGCCAAAATTCCCACCATAACTGCAAACTTGAATGCAGATGAATGGATTGCAACACACTCAAGCCTTCCAATGAGAGGCATTATAATGTATGGTGATATAATTGATAGTGATTACCAAGGAAAGTTAAAGGTCATTTTATAAAATACCACTCCAGATTCTTTGCTATAAAACGGCAGATGCGAGTAGCTCGATTGTTAGTGGTACTGTTGTGGATAATCAGGAGATGGGAGAAACCAATGGGTGGAACAGGAGGATTCTATTTAAGGTGTGCACAGGCTAAGTGGAGTCACATCCAAAAACTGAGCATCAGACAAAGAGAGCAAATGCCTTTTATGTATCTAGAGACATGAAAACACAAAGCCGGAAGCAAGCTTATAGAAGAGAAAACAAAAGCTATTAATCAAGGCAGTGACAGGCTTACATATAACTCTTAGAATGCAATCCAGGTGGCTCTTATCTCAGCTCAGGTCAGTTCGGCAGAGCCTCATATAGATTTACTGCATGACTTTTTCCTTGGTGCCTTGGTGTCTGTAGTTTTGGTCTTCTTAGGCATTTCTCGTGGCCTTCACTGTGTCACTTAGATACAAAATTGACTTACACAGGACAGAGATACCTATAAATTCCTAAGTTTACTTACACTATAGGGGTAAGGTACAAGGAAAATTTATGCTTCCCTCCTTATGTTGAGAGAGTGCAGGAAGTGTTTTCAAAGTACATTCCTCTCAACTCTGGCTTTTCAGACAACGTTATGAAGAATTTTTCCAGGCCTGGTCTTCACCTGTTGACTTCCATCAGCCTAATACAGAGAACTTGTTTCTCTCTTTGATTTTAACTTTCTTTCTTTCCTTAATTTCCCACCTCAGAACCTTGTCAAAAACTAACCCCTGAGGAAATCTCTGCCCCAACAGAGGCTACATACAGAACTGGGAGATTTAGATCCACTGGTACAGGTAGCTTACATCCTGGAGCCAAAATATGGTACAGCAGCCATCAGATTCCACCCCTGAGGCTGGTGACCTGGTAGCTACGGGAGCAGAAAGTGAAGGCACAGTACAATTTTCTAAAGATTAAAAACAATATTGGGGGGAAGGCACAAGAGTGAGTGCTAGAGGGAAAAAGAGGGAGGGAGTGGGGAAGAGGGAATCTTATATTACATGACAGGGGTGACATGGCCCAGAGTGTCAGTGTGGAGGAGACTGAGTATTCTGCCTTTTAAATACTGTTATTTGTATATACTGTAAATGATGACATCGGTGGCCACTAACTGAACCCCAGCAAACTGGGAAAAACCTCAAAACCAAAACCAGCCACAGCACAAGCAGTGGCCACTGCAGAACAAACTCGACTTGCACAGATGATTTCAGACCATAATGATGCTGACTTTGAGGAAAAGGTGAAACGATTGATATTATGGGCAAGAACCAGGATGAATGTGTAATTACTTTGCACGAATGCAATGGAGATGTCAACAGAGCCATCAATGTTCTTCTGGAAGGAAACCCAGACACAAATTCCTGGGAGATGGTCAGGAAGAAGAAGGGAGTCTCAGGCAAGAAGGATGGTGGCCAGATGGAATACAACACGGAAGGCAAAGAAAATCGAGACCGGGACAGAGACTATAGTCGGTGACATGGTGGGCCACCAAGACAGGGGAGAGGTGCCAGCCATGGGTGAGAGTGTATACATGGGGCTTTATTCAAAACCAGCTGTGGTTCGAGGTCAGAAAAATGGCACCAAGAGTGGAGGGCCTTCTGGAAGAGGAAATAGGAAGAAGGTGCCCTGGCCGAGGCAGAGGTGGCTCTGGTAGGTGAAGAGGAAGGTTTTCTCCTCAAGGAATAGGAACTTTTAACCCAGCTGATTATGCAGAGCCAGCCAATACTGATGATAACCATGGAAATAGTAGCGGCAATACGCGGAACAACACTGGCCACTTTGAACCAGATGATGGGACGAGACTTGATTTCATTGGGGTTGAGGGGTCAAATTATCCCCCAAAATTTAAGACTGCTCCTGATGCATGGAGGACTGCAACAGAGGAATGGGGGACTGCAGATTGGAATGAAGATCTTTCTGAGACCAAGACCTTCACTGCCTCTAACGGGTCTTCAGTACCTCTGCCTGCAGAGAATGTGACAATCACTGCTAGTCAGAGAATTGACCTTGCTGTTCTGCTGGGGAAGACACCATCTACAATGGAGAATGATTCATCTAATCTGGATCTATCTCAGGCTCCTTCTCTGGCCCAGCCTCTGGTGTTCAGCAATTCAAAGCAGACTCCATATCACAGCCAGCTTCAGGGAACACATTTTCTTATCACAGTATGGTGAGCATTTTGGGGAAAGAATTTGGTGATGTTGGTGAAGCTAAAGGTGGCAGTACTATGGGCTCCCAGTTCTTGGAGCAATTCAAGACTGCTCAAGCCCTGGCTCAGTTGGCAGCTCAGCATTCTCAGACTGCAAGCACCACCACCTCCTCTTGGGACATGGGCTCGATGACACAATCCCCATCATTGGTGCAGTATGATTTGAAGAACCTGAATGTTTCAACAGTGCACAGCCCCTTTACAAAGCACCAGGCTTTTACCCCATTTTCAACTATGATGGAGGTGTTCCTTCAGGAGAAGTCACCTACAGTGAATACCTCCACAGCTGCACCTCCACCTCCGTCTTCTCCTCTGCCAAGCAAATACACATCGGCTCCATAGATGTCACCTGGATCTTCAGACAACCAGTCCTCTAGCCCTCAGCCAGCTCAGCAAAAACTGAAACAGCAGAAGAAAAAAGCCTCCTTGACTTCTAAGATTCCTGCTCTGGCTGTGGAGATGCCTGGCTCAGCAGATATCTCAGGGCTAAACCTGCAGTTTGGGGCATTGCAGTTTGAGTCAGAGTCTGTCCTTTCTGATTATGAGTCCACCCCCACCATGAGCACCTCTTCAAGCCAGGTTCCAAGTAGCCTGTATACCAGCACGGCCAGAGAATCTTCATCTACATTTTGATCTAATCAGAGTCAGGAGTTGTTATCAGAGTAGCCCAATTCAGCCAACAACATACACCTCCCAAAATAAAGCTCAGGGCCCTCTTTATGAACAGAGATCCACACAGACTTGGCTTTACGCCAGCTCCATCTCTTCATCACCCCAAAAGGACCTGACTCAGGCAAAGAATGGCTTCAGTTCTGTGCAGGCTATGCAGTTACAGACCATGCAATCTGTTGAAGGTGCTACAGGCTCTGCAGTGAAATCTGATTCACCCTCCACTTCTTGCATCCCCCCTCTCAATGAAACAGTATCTGCAGCTTCCTTACTGACAACAACCAATCAGCACTCATCCTCCTTGGGTGGCTTGAGCCACAGTGAGGAGATTTGAAATACTAACACCACAACACACAGCAGCACATTATCTATGCAGTAGAATACGCTTTTGTCATCAACATCTTCTGGGAACACTTCAACATCCACTCTTTTGCACACAAGCATGGAGAGTGACACAATTCTCCATTCTTCCTCCAGCACTATTTCCACCATATCCAGCACAGTGTCTGCACCTCTCCCAGTGGTCAGTGTCTCCTCCAGTCTCAATAGTGGCAGTAGTCTGAGTCTCAGTCTAGGCAGCAACTCCACTGTCACAGCCTTGACTCGAAACTCAGTTGCTATGACTTCAGGAAAAGTTTCTCACAGCCTCTCTCCTGGGGTCCCGCTGTTGTTGCCTAATCTGTATATTATGGCTCCAGGGCTGTTACATGGCTATCCGCCACAAGTATATGGTTATGATGACTTGCAGATGCTTCAAACAAGATTTCCATTGGATTACCACAGCATCCCATTTCCCACACCCACTACTCCGCTGACTGGTGGGGGATGGTAGCCTGGCCAGCAACCCTTATTCTGGTGACCTCACAAAGTTCGGCCTTGGGGATGCCTCCTCCCCAGCCCCGGCCACAACCTTGGCCCAACCCCAACAGAACCAGACTCAGACTCACCACACCACACAGCAGACATTCCTGAACCTGGCACTGCCTCCTGGCTACAGTTACACCCTCCTGCCATACTATACAGGGGTCCCAGGCCTCCCCAGCACCTTCCAGTATGGGCCTGCTGTGTTCCCTGTGGCTCCTATCTCTTCCAAGCAGCATGGTGTGAATGTCAGTGTGAATGCATCTGCCACCCCTTTCCAATAGCCGAGTGAATATGGGTCCCATGGATACAACACTGGTGTTTCCATCACCTCCAGTAACATGGGCATGCCAGATATCTCGGGTTCTGTGTACTCCAAAACCCAGAAGTCCTTTGAGAAACAAGGTTTTCATTCCAGTACTCCTGCTGCTTCCTTCAACTTGCCTTCAGCCCTAGGAAGTGGGGGCCCCATCAATCCGCTACAGCTGCTGCCTACCCACCTGCCTCCTTTATGCACATTCTGACCCCCCCATCAGCAGCTGCACTCTCAGATCCTTCACCATCATCTGCAGCAGGATGGCCAGATGGGCATCGGGCAATGTAGCCAGACCAGCTCCATCCCGCAGAAGCCCCAGACCAACAAGTCTGCCTACAACAGCTACAGCTGGGGGGCAAACTGAGGCCCTGACCCTCTTCTCCTGGTCCCATCTTCTGAGAGGGCTTCTCAGCCTGGAAACTATGGAAACAGCATCAAAGAGAAAGGAAGGGGGTTTCTGCTGCCCCCCAACCCCCAGAGGCCCACCCCATGCCTCAGCTTTGTGTCTGTCCCATTCTTATACCATCCCCACCCTGTTGTGTGTATTACAGGATTTGTATTTTCTCCTATTTTCTCCCCTTCCTTTCCTTCACCCCTCTTGCATTCAAGATCATGAAACTTTGCTGTGGGCCCTGTGCTTCCTTTTCTTCCTCCTGTTCACCCTGGTGGTGTACAGATGAGGTAAGGAGGTGGGACCCCCAAATATATATCAGCCCAGCAGCCCTAAGTCTCCTTTATTATTAGGACAACAACAACAGCAAAAAATGGCATCATGAATATGAACAGCATTGTCAGATGAATTAGTTGAAGTGTTTTCTTTTTCTTTTTTTTTGTACTGTGTCCTCAAATTTAATGGATTAACATGTCTTGTATATATAAAAAGAAAACCTCTAACTTCAAAAAGAAACAATATCATGTTTCCCTCCACTTCTGTTATTACAGAGAATAACCTGTCTGCTAATGGTCAACACCTGTGTTTTTGTGTCTGAGTCCAAGAATAAATTTACCAACTGAGTAGCCACCACTGCAACAGAAGCAATTGGCTACCTTCGAGAATCGTCCCTGTGTCTTACTGCATACTGAGTGTTATGTGCATATCCCTGACAATTTTCACAATATTGCTCCTTTTGCAAAGCCATGGTGGGTGTGATTTTTCATTAATCTTTTAATTCTCCTGTGCTTACTCTGTATCTGTAATCTATATCAACTATGCCTTCACCATGTATCTGTAAAAATATTTTTCTACAGTCGAGTATCAAATTGAGGCCAAATGTGGAAGAAAAGTTAAATATTAAATTTGAACTCAATTTAACATTAACACAAGGCTCACCAGTCCCAGAACAGGTTGTGTGAGCTTCTTGAGGTATTCATTTAGCACGATTTTGGGGAAATCTCTATTTCAATCAGTTTCTATTTGTTAGCTATTGTAAAACAACAGACAATCAAGAAAACAAGGTGACTTTTCTGTGTTTTCTGAGCTCAGTAGTAAAGGGCTCTTGTTAGTGGGCCTCTTGCCAAACAGCTTGTTACAAAAAGAGCTAGGGTCTCAGGTGGCACTAGAGCTTCATGAGACCTCTCCTCATCTGTGCACTGGTGGCTGTCTGATTCTGGAGCCCAGGCTGTTGCTTCTCAATCTGATGATGCTTCCTCCATAGTCTGGTGAGTGTGTGTGTATATATATATTATATATATATATATATTTCCTCCTCCCCATCTCTTATCAGTTTACTTATATAATTTGCTTATTCTATCTGTATTGCCATATACTTGGAATAAAAGCTGTTTACCCTTAAAAGTATTGCCTGTGCCTTTTTTTCTCCCTCGTGTATCTCCCACACAGAACACATGCCTGGCTAATATTTGTATTTTTAGTAGAGATTGGGTTACACTATGTTGGCCAGTCTGGACTTGAACTCCTGGCCTCAGGTCATCTGCTAATTTCGGCATCCCAAAGTGCTGGTATTACAGACGTGAGACACCACATCCAGCCGTTAGGAGGCATTTCTTTAAAGAAAACATACAAATGGAAAACAGGCATATAACCATTGCTAAACATCATTGAACATCAGAGAAATGCAAATCAGAACTACAATAAGATATTATCTCATGTCAGTTAAACTGTTTTATATCCAAAAGAGAGAGAATAACAAATGCTGATGAGGATGTGGAGAAAACATTTGTGCAGTCTTGGTGGGAATGTAAATTAGTACAACCACTATAAAAAACAGTTTGAGGATTCCTCAAAAAACTTAAAATTGAGCTACCACACCTACCATATAACCCAGCAATCCCAGGGCTGTGTATATACTGAACAGAAAGAAAATCAGTTTGTTGCTGCACTGCTTACAATAGCTAACATTTGAAAGCAAACTGTCGACAAATGAATGAATGTATTTTTTAAAAAGTAGTACATATATACAATTAAGTAGTATTAAGTCATCAAAATGAGATTTTGTCTTTTGCAACAATATGAATAACAGTATGTTAAGTGAAATAATCCAGGCACAGAAAGACAAACATTGCACATTCTCACTTATTTTTGGGATCTGAAAATCGAAACAATTGAACTCATGGACATAGAGAGCAGAAACATAGTTTTCAGAGACTAAGAAAAATAGAGGGGCTGCGATATAGGTGGGGATGTTTAATGGGTATAATAAATAAGACCTACTATTTGATAGCAAAACAAGATGATTTTAGTCAATAATAAAGTCATTGTACATTTTAAACTAGCTAAGAGAGAATAGTCAGAATTTAAAACAAAGAATAAATGTTTGAGTGTGTGGGTATTCCATTCTATGTGATGTAATTATTATGCATTTCCTGTCTATATCAAAACATCTCATGAACCCCATAAATATATAAACCAACCATGTACCCCAAAAAATTACAAAATAAATAAATAAAATAAAAATAAAAATAATTGAAAAATAAAATATCACAGAATTAACTAGACTCAGAAATATGAGGATTGTAATAAAATGAAAATATCTATGTAATAACCATGAAGTGAGAAGAAAGTCATACTTTCCTCCCATTTTTTCTAATCTATATTTTTTCTACTTTCAAATTGTTGAACTTTCTTCTTTACATTGCTAGTTATACTTTAATGTGATTAGTCTGTGATATTTCTTTCTATATTTTTCAGTTTTTTAAATAATTTATCTCTTACTTTTAGATTTTATATTTAGGCCCCTTATGTTTTTGAGAAAAGCCTATTCAGATTTTTGCCTATTTTTAAATTATATTATTTAATTATTTTCTGTTTAGTTTTTTGTTTCTGTTTATCAATCACTTGTCAGCTGTGTAGTTTACGAATATTTTCTCTCATTTTTTTTCTTTTTCTTTTTTGTTTTGAGACAGAGTCTCTCTCTGTTGCCCAGGCTGGAGTGCAGTGACAAGATCTCAGCTCACTGCAAACTCTGCCTCCCAGTTTTAAGCGATTCTCACTTCTCAGACTGTCTTGTAGCTCAGATTAAAGGAACTCACCACTGCACTCAGCTAAGTTTTGTATTTTTAGTATAGACGGGGTTTCACCATGTTGCCAGACTGGTATCAAACTCCTGACCTAAGGTGATCGACTTGCCTCAGCCTCCCCATGTGCTGGGATTACAGGCATGAGTAACTGTGCTCTGCCAATATGATATTATTTATACAATGAAATATCATCAGCCATAAAAATAAATGCAGTACTGATATGTGCTGCAACATGGTTAATAAATAAAGACATATGCTCAATGAGAAAAGTGAAAGAAAAAAGGTCATATATTATATTATTTTATTTTTATTACATTACTGGAATAAACAGCTAAAGATATAGAGTGGATAAGTGGTTACCAGGGAAGTTGGATGGGAGAATGAGAAACCACTGCTTAATGGGTATGGCTTTATTTTTGGTAAAAGGGTGATAAAACTATTTTAGAATTTGACAGTGATGACCGTTGTGTAGCATTGTAAATTACCTGAAAAACACTGAATTTTACATTTAACATTGGTTTGTATATTGAACTCTATGTTATGTAAATTTTAGCTGACTTAAGCAATTTAACAAACAAAGAAAATACGCTATGAAACAGGAGGGCAAATGAGGGAGCTCTACAGGCTCCAGGACAATGTGAGGGGCCCCAGAAGCCTCCCATGCTTCCGTGTTTGCCTCCACTGTTCTGAGGCATCCAGTTAACTCCTAAGGCCTCCTCAACCCAGCCTAAAAAATGACTCTGGCTCCACTTTCCAAAAAGAACCCCAAAGTTCTGACAGGGATTACTTTGTCCTTAGACCTCAGAGCAGTGGTCTGAGGCTCTGCCACATTCTACATTAGTTTGTGTGCTCTATCCCACAAGTTTCCAGTCCACTTTCTGTTGTGAATCACCTTCAGAGGATGCAGGGAACTTTCCAGGGGTCTGAGAGTACAGTGGGTAATTAACAGACAGCAAGATCAACTCAGTTGTTTTTTTTTTTTTTTTTTTTTTGTTTTGTTTTTGTTTTCCTGATGCGAAAATCTTCAATAAAATACTGGCAAACTGAATCCAACAGCACATCAAAAAGTTTATCCATCACAGTCAAGTCAGCTTCATCCCTGGATGCAAGTCTGGTTCAACATATGCAAATGTATAAATGTAATCCACCACTTGTTTAAGCCTTTGAAATTTAGTGGTCACCCAAGTCAATTGTGTAAATTTATAGAGAAAAATTTTGAGGGTTTCACTACTGTATTTCTCTTCATATTGGATGTGGGGAGATTTTTCCTAATTTTAATTATGTGAAGCAGTGAATCCAGAAACCAAAGTTTTACCCTCTGAAGCCTTTCGTGGGGTTGGCTAGAGCCCAGGCAGATCCATGTGAGCCTTGAGGCTCCCAAGCCATCAGCCTGTTTTCTTTTCCTCTCCACATTTTATGTGTCCTGAGCATGTTACCAGGAGATGGGGCGGCTCTACCTCATGGCAGAGCTGCCCCCATCCTTTATCTTTTCTTGTCACTCCATCAGTGTTAACTCCTCCTATGACCTCTAACCTGAGAAGTCTGTGTGTGTGTGTGTGTGTGTGCACAAACCTGTGCAAGTCTAATGGTACAGACATGAGTTTGCTTCATATAATGAGAAAATTGGCAAAAATGCCCAGATCTCAGGGACTCATTTCCAAAGCAAACCCCATGACAGTGTTAAGCCCTGGACTAGGAGGTCAGAATGTTCTTTCATCCTCTGGACTCTGCCCACTTTATGTTCTCTGGGCCAGTCTCTGCTTCTCTTAGGCCTTCAGTTTTCCAGTTATCCAATGAGATGTTGGATGTTAAAGTGCTTAAGCCATAGCTCAGCATGCACATGGTCCAAGCTTCCTACTAACTAGGTTAGGTGTAGCAGGGCTTGGTCAGGGTGTGCCCAGATCTTCCTCACTTGGGCAGAAATAGATGGGTTTAGCACTGGGCAGACAAACGTTCTGTTCAAGAAGTGTCACATACACAGGATCTTTCAAGGCCCAGTGTGTGCATGTGAGTCCCACTTCCATCCCCCAACAGCTTCCCATGGAGCATACCAATATGTCCCCTGACCTCTGCATCTGGAAAGTGTTGACATTCTCACTCAACACATGGACTGACAGAACCTTTGTGGTGGAGTAGTTCTACAAAGAGAATTTGAGATGCTTTTAACTGTAGAAGGGACTATGGATGTGGGTCATGTAAAAACACTGGAACTTTAGAATTAAATCTGTCTCCCTGCTGCCTCCACCACTTTGCAGATATGAAATGTCTTAGGAAAGAGACGTGTCTTATCCAAGATCACACAGGGATTTCATGGCAAAGCTAGAACTTTGATTAGGATTACATTTGCCTACCTATAGAAGAAAACCCTACATGATAGAAGTGCAGACAATGGAGAAAATGCTTTCTTTCTCATAAATAAGAATGTTAGAGCTGGGCAGTCTGACTCTGAACTGTGCACCAAGGCAGTCAAAAACAAGGTATCTTTTTGCTAAAATTCTCTTTCTTTTTTTAACTTTTAAGTTCAGGTGTACACGTGCAGGATGTGCATGTTTGTTACATATGCAACCATGTGTCATGAATGTGGTTGTTCAGATTGCTTTATCACCCAGGTATTAAGCCTACTATTAATTAGTTATATTTTCTGCTTCTCTCCCTCTTCTCACCCTCCACCTCCTTATAGATCCCAGTTTGTGTTGTTCCCTTGCATGTGTCTGTGTGTTCTCATAATCTAGCTCCTACTTATAAGTGAGAGCATGTGGCACTTGGTTTTCTGTTCCTGTGTTAGCTTTCTAAAAATAATGGCCTCCAGCTCCATCCATGTCACTACAAGAGACATGATCTTGTTATTTTCTGTGGCTGCATAGTACCCCATTGTGTTGATGTGCCACATTTTCTTCATCCAGTCTATTATTGGTGGACATGTGGGTTGATTTGATGTCTTTGCTATTGTGAAAAGTGATGCAATAAACTCGTGCATACATATGTCTTTATGATAGAATGTCATATTTATTTTGGGTGTATACTCAGTAATAAAATTGCTGGGTGAAATGGTATTCTTATTTTTAGGTCTTTGAGGAATCATCACATTGTCTTCCACAATGATTGAACTCTACCAACAGGGTAAAAACATTCCTTTTTCTCCAAAATTGGTCAGCATTTGTAATTTTTTGACTTTTTAATAACCATTTTGACTGGGATAAAATGGTATCCCATTTTGGTTTGGATTTGCATTTCTCTAATGGTCAGTAATGTTGAACTATTTTTTCATACACTTGTTGGCTGCATGTATGTCTTCTTTGAAAAATGTTTCTTCATGTCCTTTGCCCAATTTCTAATGAGATATTTTTGTGAATTTATGTTCCATATAGGTACTGGAAATTAGATCTTTGTCAGATGCACAGTTTAAAAAACTTTTATCTCATTCTGTATGTTGCCTGCTTCCTCTGTTGATGGTTTTTTTTTTTTTTTTTTTTTTTTTTTTTTTTTTTTTTTGCTGTGCAGAAGCTCCTCAGTTTAATTAGATCTCATTTTTCAATATTTTCTTTGTTCTAATTGCTTTTGGCATCTTCATCATAGAAAATTGCCCAGGCCTATTTTCTGAATGGTATTGTCTAGGTTGTCTTCCAAAGCTTTTATGGTTTTGGATTTTACATTTAATCTTCTGAGTTAATGTTTGTATATAATGTAAGGAAAAAATTCGCTTTTTTTAAATTTTATTTTAAGTTCTGAAGTTCAAGTGCAGAGCGTGTACGTTTTTTAAATAGGTGTACATGTGCCATTGTGGTTTGCTGCACCTATCAACTGGCATCCAGCCCTTAAGCCCATATGCTTCAGCTATTTATCTCAATGCACTTCTCCCCTTGCCCCTCACCCCTCAAATAGCCACAGTGTGTGTTGTTTCCCTCCCAGCATCCATGTGTTCTTATTGTTCAACTCCCACTTATGGGTGAGAATATGCAGTGTTTAGTTTTCTGTTCCTGTGTTAGTTGACTGAGGATGATGGAGGAAGGGGTTCACTTTCAATTTTCTGCATGTGGCTTGTATTTATACAAGCATCATTTATTGACTAGGTCTGGAGTCCTTTTTCCATTGCTTGTTTTTGTCAGGTTTGTCGAAGAGCAGATATCTTTAGGCGTGCAGCCTTATTTCTGGGTTCTCTATTCCATGTCATTGGTCTGTGTGTCTGTTCTTGGACAAGTACCATGTTGTTTTGGTTACAGTAGCTGTAGCACAGTTTGAAGTTGAGTACAATGATGCCTCCAGCTTTGTGCTTTTTGCTTCTGTTGTCTTAACTGTTCAGGACTTTTTTGGCTCCATAAACATTTTAAAATAGAATTGTCTAGTTCTGTGAAAAATTTTAGTGGCACTTTAATGGAAATAGTATCAACTCTATGAATTTCTTTGGGGAGTGTGGCTTTTTAAAAAACAGTAATTCTTCCTATCATTAAGCATGTAATGATTTTTCAATTGCTTATGTCATCTCTGATTTCCTTGGATAGTGGTTTATAGTTCTCCTTGTGGAGACCTTTCACTTCCCCTGTTAGATACATTCCTTGGTATTTTATTCTTTTTGTAGCAATTGTGAATGAGAGTTCATTCATGATTTTGCTCTTGGCTTAATGGTTTCTGGTGTGTAAAAATGTTAGACCTAGTGATTTTTGCATATTAATTTTGTATCTTGAGACTTTGACAAAGGTGTTTATCAGCTTAGGAAGCTTTGGGGCTGAGTCAATATGGGTTTTCTAGATACAAAATTATGTCATCTGCTATCAGCTGCAGTTGAACTTCCTCTCTTCTGATTTGAATGTCTTTTCTTTCTTTCTCTTACCTGAGTGCTCTTGCCAGTACTTCCAATACTGGCCTAAATAGAAGTGATGAGAGAGCACATCCTTGTCTTACATTGGTTTTAGAGGAAAATCCTTTCAACTTTTGCCTTTTCAGCATGATGTTGTCTGAGATATTGTCATATATGGTTTTTATTATTTTGAGGGATGTTTTTTCAATGCCTAGTTTATTGAGAGTTTTTAACCTGAATGCATATTGAATTATTTTGAAAGCTTTTTCTGCATCTATTCACACAAGTCATGTGGTTTTTATCTTTAGTTATGTTTATGTGGTGAATCACATATTGATTTGTGTATGTTAAATTAACCTTGCATCCCATGGATGAATAATCATTTTGATGTGCTGCTGGATTAAATTTGCCACTATTTTGTTAAAAACGTTTGCATCAATGTTCATCAAGAATGTTGGCCTGGGCTGGGTGCCGTGACTATGCATGTAATCCCAGCACTTTGGGAGGCCGAGGTGGGTGGATCACGAGGTCAAGGGATCAAGACCATCCTGGTCAACATGGTGAAACCCTGTCTCTACTAAAAATACAAAAAATTAGCTGGGCATGGTGGTGCATGCCTGTAATTCCAGCTACTCAGGAGGCTGAGGCAGGAGAATTGCCTGAACCCAGGAGGTGGAGGTTGCAGTGAGCCGAGATCTCGTCATTGCACTCCAGCCTGGGTAACAAGAGTGAAATTCCATCTCAAAAAAAAAAAAAAAAATTGGCCTGAAGTTTTCTTTATCTCTTGTGTCTCTGCAAGGTTTTCATACCAGGATGATGTGGTCTTATAAAAAGCATTAGGGAGAATATCCTCTGTTTTAATCTTTTGAAATAGTTTTAGTAGGAAATGTACCCAGTTATTCTTTGTAAATCTAGTAGTATTCAGCTGTTAGTCTTTGGTTCTGGGCTTTTGGGATTGGTAGGATATTTGTTACTGCCTCAGTTTCAGAGCCTGTTATTTGTGGTTTCAGGAATTCAATTTATTCATGGTTTAGTCTTGGAGGGTGTATATATCCAGAAATTTACCCATTTCTACTATATTTTTTACCTTACAGGCATAGAGTTGTTTATAGTATTTTCTGATGGTTATTTTTATTTCTGTGAATTCAGTGGTCACCGTTACTATTTCTGATTGTGTTTATTTAAATTTTCTATCTTTTCTTTCTTATTAGTCTATCTGGTTGTATGTCTATATAATTAGTTTCTAAGAAAAAACCAGCTTCTGAATTTGTTGATCTTTTGAATTATTTGTTATATTTCTATCTCCTTCAGTTCAGCTCTGATTTCAGTTAATTCTTGTCTTCTACTAGCTGTATATTTTTGTTGCTCTTATTTCTGTAGTTATTTCAGTTGTGATGTTTCTGGCTTTTGAATGTGGGCATTTAGTTCTATGAATTTTTCTCTTAACACTGCTTAAGCTGTGTCCTAGAGATTCTGATATGTTTTCTCTTTGTTTTCACTAGTTTCAAAAAATTTCTTAATACTTGCATTAATTTCATTATTAACCTAACTGTCATTCAGGAGCAGGTTATTTAATTTCTGCTTAATTTTATGGTTTTTAGTAAATTTCTTTATTTTCTGCTCTAATTTGTGCTGTGGTCTGAGAAACTGTTTATTATGATTTTAGTTCTGAGGAATGTTTCACTTCAGACTATGTGACAGATTTCAGAAATAATGCCATGTGGTGATGAGAAGAATGTACATTCTGCTGTTTTGGGGTGGAGAGTTCTGTAAATATTCATCACATCCCTTTAAACCAGAGCTAGGTTCAGATTCTGAATATCTTGGTTAATTTTCTGTCTCAACAATCTGTCAAATATTGTCAGTGGGGTGTTAAAGTCTGCCACTGTTATTGTGTAGGTGTGGTCAAGGTCTCTTTAAAGATCTCTAAAAATTTATTAAATGAACCTGGGTACTCTTGTGTTGGGGGCACATATATTTCGAATAGTTAGTTCTTGCTGAATTGAATCCTTTTCCATTATGTAATGACTCTCTTTGTCTTTTTTTGTTTGTTTGCTTGTTTGTTTTGTTTCTTCCTGTGTTTGTTTAAAGTCTATTTTGGGGGCTGGATGCAGTGGCTCATGCCTGTAATCCCAGCACTTTGGGAGGCCAAGGCAGGGGAATCATGAGGTCAAAAATTCGAGACCATCCTGGTCAACATCTTGAAACCCCATCTCTACTAAAAATACAAAAAATTAGCTGGGCACAGTGGTGTGTGCCTGTAATCCCAGCTACTCAGGAGGCTGAGGCAGGAGAATTGCCTGAACCCAGGAGGCAGAGGTTTCAGTGAGCTGAGATTGCACCATTGCACTCCAGCCTGGCTAACAAGAGCAAAACTCCATCTCAAAAAAAAATAAAAATAAAAAATAAAAGTCTATTTTGTTGGAAACAAGGATTGCAACCCTTGCTTTTTATGTTTTTTATTTACTTGGTAAAGTTTTCTCCATCCCTCTATTTTGAGCCTATATGTGTCACTTCATGTGAGATGGGTGTCTTGAAGACAACATACCAATGGGTCTTGGTTCTTTATCCACTCTGTGTGCTTTAATACTGTCATTTAGCCCACTTCTATTATTGTTATATGTAGATTTGATTTTGTTATCTTGATGCTAGCTGGTTACTTTGCAAACTTGCTCATGTTGCTAATTGATAGTGTCAATGGTCTGTGTACTTCAGTGTGTTTTTGTAGTGGCTGGTAATAAGTTTTCATTTCAACTTCAGAGAATCTGATGATTATATGTCTTTGGTATGATCTTTTCATGAAGTATCATACTAGAGTTCTCTGCATTTTCTGGATGTTAATGTTGGCCTGTATAGCAAGGTTAGAAATGTTCTCATGGATGATATACTGAAATAATTTTTCCAAATTGGTTTTGTTCTCCCCAGCTCTTCCTATCCTTTTTTTTTTTTCTTTTTGAGATGCAGTTTTGCTTTTTTTGCCCAGGCTGGAGTGCAATGGTGTGATCTCATGTCACCACACCCTCTGCCTCTCACATTCAAGCAATTCTGCCTCAGCCTCTCGAGTAGCTGAGATGACAGGCATGCACCAAGATGCCCAGCTAATTTTGTATTTTTAGTGGAGATGGGGTTTCTCCACATTGGTCAGGCTGGTCTCAAACTCCCAACCTCAGGTGATCTGCCCACCTCAGCCTCCCAAAATATTGGAATTACAGGCATGAGCCACTATGCCAATCCTCTTCCTAACTCTTTCAGGTATACTAATCAGTTATAGATTTGGTCTTTTTACATAATCCCATATTTCTCAGAGATGTGGTTTATTTCTTTCATTCTTTTCTTCTATTGTTGTCTGCCTGTCTTATTTCAGAAACACAGTCTTCAAGCTCTGAGATTCTTTCCTCTGCTTGGTCTGTTCTGCTATTAATACTTGTGATTGCATTATAAAATAATTGTATTGTGTTTTTCAGCACTATCAGTGCTGAAGTAGTTCTTCTCTATTCTGGCTAAATTATCAGCTCCTGAAATATCATATATATTGTAATCTTTAACTTTCTTGCATTGAGTTAGAACATGTTCCTTTAGCTCAGTGAAGTTGATTTTTATCCACATACTGGAATCTACTTCTGTTATTTCAGTCATCTCAACCTCAGCCTTATTCTGAAAGCTTGGTGGAAATATGGTCATTTTGGGAAAAGACTGCACTGTGATTTTGAGTTTTTAGTATATTGAGCTAACTTTCTCACATGTGTGTGCTTATCTACCTTTAACCTTTGAGGTTGCTGACCTTTGAATTTTTTGTTTGTTTGTTTCCCTTTTAATAATTTGGCTATTTTGTGTAGGGCTGTTACAGTTTGTAGGACTTCTACTCCAGTCTCCAATCACCTCATATTTCCCAGTAACTGAAAGTAACATCAGTGAAGGCTGTAAAACAAGAAATATAAAATCCCACCACTTTGGGAGCTCCATCCCAGGGGAGGTGCAGACCTGTTGCTGGTTTAAACACACCTGTAGAATGTGCCTGGAGACCCTGGTTGGTAGGTCTCACCCAGCAAAGAGGAACAGTATTGGAGACCCACTTAACGAAGCCATCTAGCTTTACTTTCATAGATCAGCCATGCTGTGCTGGTACCATTTCTACCTCTCATCAGGTTGGGCTCTCCATAGCCAAGAGCCTGAAAGAGCTCAGTTGATGAAACAACATAGATGGTAACCCACTCTTTCTCTAGGAACTCTCAGGAAGTTTTTAAACCTCTGTTGGCCAGACAACATCTGGCCCACCCAGAGATTAGGAGCATATCAAGGTCCCACTTAAATAAGCAGGCTGATTAAATTATGATGGAGCCACTGTGCTGTGCTGGGGTACCCCTTCTGCTCCTGAATAATTTGGATTTTCCTAAGCCGACAGTCTGGAATGGCTGAGTTGTCAAAACAGCAAATATGGGGGCCCTGTCCTTCCACTGGGCACTGCATCCATGGAGAAATCAAAACTCTCTGCTGGAGAATATGAAAGGGGCTCTCTGGAGGCTCTGGCAGAAGGCCCCACCATTAGATAAAAAATGCATCAGGGTCCCACTTCAAAAAGCAGTCTGGTCATATTTTGGTAGAGCCACTGTGCTGTGTTGAGGGTTTCCTCCATCTGCCATCAGTTTTATTTGGACTCTCCTAAGTCCAGTCTAGAATGGCTGAGTCATTCAAATACCAAACATGGCAGCCTGCCCTACCTCCAAGAACTCTGCTTTGTCCCAAGTAGGTACAACACTGTCTCTGGGGGCTGGCTGGAATTGCAAGCCAATGAGTCTTATCATGTGGGGCACCATGGAAATGGGGCCCACAGACTGATGCTGCACAGGCCCGTGGATTCAGCTTCCTCTCTAGGGGTGTTTACAGAGGTCCAACCTCCCACCTTGTCTGAGTTGCAGTCATCTTTTCCAGAGATCCCAGAACCAAAGCATGTAAAGCTTCTGAGATTCTGTTTGTGTCTGAGCAGTTGTTTTGCCAAGACCATGTAGCTGTGTATGTCAGACCAAAGGCCCTGGTGGAAAGGGTACATAAGAAAATCTCCTGAACTGCAGTTGCAGAGATCCATGGGAGAAATGTGGCTTCTCAGGGTCACACATTTGCTCACCACTTCCCTAGACAGGGCAGGTTCCCTTGGGTTTGTGTTACTTCTCAGTGAGCGGTTGCATGGCTTGCTTTCTCCAGTCTTCATTAGTCCCAATGTGAATACCTGGGTGTTTCAGTTGAAGGTGCTGTATTTACTTTCCCCCTTTGTTTCTTTTTATGAGAGTCACACACCATAGTTACTTTTATTCAGCCCTCTTGGCACCATTATCTGCTACAATATTTTGGTAGATGGTTTTATTCTGTAGGCTGTCTCTGGCCCTAGATGAGTGTAGGAGCACCAGCCTGCACCAAAAACTATGTGCATTTCAAAGAGCAAGAAAGAGAAAAAATACAACGTCAAAGTGGCTCACACAGCTGTGTCAGCTCCATCTGAGGAGTCTTCCCAAAGTCCCATCAATGCTTCTGATTATGCCCAGTTGTCTTAAACGTCCTCTAGTATTGTTAGCTTCAATAGTGGTCAGGAGCTATAACCTTTGTGTTTGGTAAGTTGCTGTTTGCATAAAAGTGAATCTATTTTGAAGAATGAAAGAAAAATAAGAAATGTGGCAATGACCACTGCTCTTTTTCTACACTAAATTTAAAGATATACAGGAGAAGGTGGAGCCTTTCTCAGATAAAGTGGGCGTCCATTTTCCAAACAAAAATTCTCTTGGTGTTTATTACTTTTCAGACCCAATGAGAAAAAATCTTGGTTGTGATAAAAACGTCCTTTATGACCAAAGGTTAGTCAAGATTAACTGATCCCTTTTTTTGACTATGCCAACCTTGACTTATTTTTTATTTTTTAAAATGGAGTTTCTCTCTTGTTACCCAGGCTGGAGTGCAGTGGCATAATCTTGGCTCACTGCAACCTCTGCCTCCTGGATTCAGGCAATTCTCCTGCCTCAGCCTCCCGAGTAGCTGGGATCACAGGCACGAGCCACCATGCCCAGTTAATTTTTTGTATGTTTAGTAGAGACAGGGTTTCACCATGTTGACCAGGTTGGTCTCGATCTCTTGACCTCATGATCCACCATCCTTGGCCTCCAAAAGTGCTGGGATTACAGTCATGAGCCACGGTGCCTGGCCCCCAACCTTGACTTATAACTCTGCTTGTGGTTTAAGAAGCTCATTTTCAGAAATCCTGTTAAGACTTAGCATATTCCACATATCTTTTGCATCCACTCAGATTCAGATTTCCCTTTCTTGATGTTTAAGTCCTCAGGCAGCCTGTAGCCAGAATTCTGTTAGAAAAAATTCCTCTTCCTTTGATATTTTAGCGAATGTTTTTCAGTAATTTTTTATCCACTGATTTATTCTGCTTATTGACTACAAATCCTGAGTTGTCTGTGTTCAGAGTTATGATCAATTTCTGAGCCCTATTACAATGGCCATAACAACTACTGCAATTGTACTAAAGTCTTCCTTCCCAATGTTTAACAAATGATCAGAATAGTTTTATTTGAAAGTTGGCCAACAAAATGTTTGTGCATAAAAACAGTTTTAACTTCTCCCCAGAAAATGATGTGAACCACTGTGTAGTTGTATCTGCCTGACCCTTGGGTGTCCAAAAAAGGATGTTTTTTATTCACATGGGATGAGAGTGGAAGATATAGGAAAGTGGACTTGTAGAAATAATGGTCCCTATAGACAATGTGTAGAAGCAGAATCTGTAAATTATGATATAAAAAATCAGGTAATTTTTATTCAAATTTAGTGATCCTCATACAAAAAAATTCAATTAAATAAAAATTAGAGCAGGTTAACTTGAATTAATTATATTTTTGTAGAATATAAATTCATGAAGTTGAAATGTCCTATCTAAGTTTGCTCTGGAAAACACATTCTCAAATAAGCAAAATCTGTTTTATTTGATTATTTGTTTCATTTTTATCTGTTTATTTTTTATTTTTATTTTTTTTTTCTTGCCAATCATTGAGAGCTTGTAAGGTTGCTGAGGTTGGTTGGTCTTGAACTCTTGGCCTCGCCTTCGCAAGTGCCACGACATCCGGCCGGAGCCACTTTGGGCCCCTTTTATCTGTTTATTAAGTCATTAACAAAATTATTTTGTGTTGTTCAAGTTTTTTTTTTTTTTGAGACGGAGTTTCGCTCTCGTTACCCAGGCTGGAGTGCAATGGCTCGATCTCGGCTCACCACAATCTCTGCCTCCCAGATTCAGGCAATTCTCCTGTCCCAGCCTCCTGAGTAGCTGGGATTACAGGCACACACCACAATGCCCAGCTAATTTTTTGTACATTTAGTAGAGACGGGGTTTCACCATGTTGACCAGGATGGTCTCGATCTCTTGACCTCGTGATTCACCCGCCTCGGCCTCCCAAAGTGCCGGGATTACAGGCTTGAGCCACCACACCCGGTGAGTTATCTTTCCTTTTTGAAGGGCAAGGCAGACTGGAATGGATTCACTCCAGAGCAGTGCTTGGAAATCATCATGGTTAGATGTGTGAGACAGGTTAGTTTTACTGTATCTGTGCCCCATGTGTTGTTGCCTATGTGTTGCCACAGTACACTAGAAACTGCAGGTTCAGAGGTTTGGTGTATGTGCTTGGCTGTGTAGCCAATGGGATGAAGCTACCCTCCATGAGATTATTATTGACACCTTTAAGTCAGAATCCCTCCTAGGGAGAACTATAGGGGAGCTGCAGAGCCTCAATTGGCCTCAGATAGAGGGTCTCCTTCATCTCCTCATTGGGCCGGTCCACCACAGGCATCACTGGGACTGAGGTCCATTTCAAAGAGCCCCTCTTCCTGCGAAATGAGGTGTGACCAGAAAGACGGTAGTCCCCTGGGCCATCACATAAGGATATTGTGGGAAGCCTGATGTTAAATTATTCTTAGATGCCCTGCTTCAGGGGTCAGCGTTTTCTTTGTTTATTTTTATTTTTTGAGATGAGGTCTCATTCTCACTGAGACTGGAGTGCAGTGGCATGATCTTGGCTCACTACAACCACGAATTCCCGGGTTTAAGCAATTCTCCTGCCTCGGCCTCCTGAGTAGATGGGATTACACGCATGCACTACCATGCCTGGCTAATTTATTTATTTATTTATTTAGATACGGAGTCTTCCTCTGTCACACAGGCTGGAGTTCTGTAGGGTGAACTCAGTGCACTGTAACCTCCACCTCCCGGGTTCAAGTGATTCTCCTGCCACAGCCCACTAAGTAGCTGAGATTACAGGTGCTCACCATACCTGGCTAATTTTTGTATTGTTAGTTTCCCCATGTTTCCCAGGCTGCTTGGCTCTTGTGACTGCCAGTGATCCGTCTGCCTTGGCCTCGCAAAGTGCTGGGATTACAGAACTGAGTCAACACGATGGGCCCTGAGTCAGAATTTTCTATGGAGCAGAGCAGCTCCCTCGCTGCAATCTATTGAAACTCAGCCCGAACCTGGAGATGTGGCATAATCAGTGTAAGTTAGCTGTGCTGCTCTACATTTCATGCTTCCTCCTTTTGCCCCTGGAGACATCCCTCCAAACCTGTTTATGTCCACTGGACCTGGAGCCCCAGAACATTCAGTCTGTCTCTTTTCAGAGCCCATCTGGGGCTATCGGGTCATTGGGGGGCTCACATCCCCATTCTCCTGCTTTCCAAAGTGCCTTGCTGATGGTTGCTGAAGTAAAGATGGCATCTTTGCTTGGCTTTTGCCACTTTGATTCTGCCTTGTCCCTCCACCACACTGGAATCTACTGCATGGGCTGGGACTAGATTCATCCAGCCTGGTGACAATGACTGAGGTGCACATGTCAGATGGCATACCTTACTAAAATCTCTAACTGACACCTCCACAATCATTGAAAATGGTGGGTGCAAGTTTTTCCTCCTTGTTGCATAAAATGTGTTCACTGTTCTTTGATTTTGGTACTCTGTCGATAGTCGAAAGTTGGGAGGAAACAGAGAAAGGACTCTGACTTTGGTAGGTTTCACGAGAGACAGGGGAGACTGAGGAACATAAGATGAGTGCTTTGCTGAATGCCCTGCTTGTTCTCCCGACCCAGCTCAGAAGAGTACAAACACGATTGGTGAGTTGGGAGACCTCTATGTGGTTGTGACTCTGCTGTTGTACTTGACGATAGTGGCAATGGTTCAGAAACATGCACTCTTTTGGTGCCAATTTGGCACAGTGATGACAGATTCCAAACGGCCTGTGTCTATACCTGATGGTATGGTGTATCTGTTCTGGTGTTTAGAAAAAGGTGGAGCTCCCCTGTGCTGCACCGTTTCCTTGCATTTTTCTTTTGATGGTAATTTATTCACTTATGTATTTGTTTATTTGAGAAGAAGTCTCAGCTGGGGCTGTCATCATGCGCCTATAAAATGAATGAATGAATGAATGAACGAACGAGTCGGTTTTCAGAAATATTTACAGGCGAGGTCGGGTGCCGCAGATAAGAGCAGGGCCTTGCTCTGAAATCCTCGAGGCCTCCGCTGTGATTCGGAATGGTGGCTACCTCAAGTGGATGGTCCTATTTATCTGCTCTGGTCTTTAGGAAGGAGTGAAGCCTTCCCGTGCTCCGCCACCTCCTTGTATGTCTTTTACGACTGTCCATCCTTCCATTCGTCCATCCGTTCATCCGGGCATGCATCCATGTATTTTTTTAAAGATGGTGTCTCCCTGTGTCACCCAGGCTGACTGTAGGTCACCCTGACCTTGAACTAACTAGTGGGCTTAGAGGGATCCTCCCCTTCCTCAGCCTCCTGAGGAGCTGGGCATACAGGCCTGGGCGGGTGCCAGGACGCAACACAACACAAAATGCCCGGCTGATTATCTTCCTTCTTTTTGATTGTTTTCTTCTGAGGCCAAGGTCCCTCTCTCTTGCTCTGTGGCCCAGGCTGGAGTGCAATTGCTCCAGGACTAAACGGGATGGTTGGGATGCTTATTCTCATGACCTGATGATGAGCTGAAGACGAATTGAGAAAGGAGGGAGTTTTTATTTCTGTGATTGCTTACAGGGAAACGGAAAGCCTGGAAAATATCGCCAGACTGACTCAAAATTACAGAGGGTATCAGAGCCTGTACACCTTCTGAGCTCTCTGTGTACGTGTAATGGTGCATGGTCTCCTAAAGAGGGAAGCGAATTTTGTTCCCTGTTTTTCCTTCCCCCTGGAGTCTTGCTCTGTCTCCCAGGCTGAAGTGCAGTCGGAGGTGAGATCTCGACTCACTGAGACCTCCACCTCCCGAGTTCCAGCAATTCTCCTGCCTCAGCCTTTTGAGGGCCTAGAGACAGGGGTTTTGCCATGTTGAACGGGCTGGTTTGGAACTCCTGACCTCAGGTGACCTTCCGCCTCTGCCTCTGACTACCAGAGTGCTGGGGTGAGGGGCGTGGGCCACCGGCCCCGGCCTGCTTTTTCTTTTGTTACTAGAAAAGAAAACAGCATGCATCCTCTCGCTAACACCGTATAAACTCTGCTATACTGCAGGAAATGGCGCGCATGTGAGTGCGTGCGTGGGTATGTTTGTGCGTGCGTGCGTGCGTACGTACCTATGCACGTACGTTGCTGCGTGTGTTTCTGCGTGTATTGCCGAGTCACGGTACTTCCTTCCCCCTCAGGGGCTCCGCTGGGTTAGTTGTGAGAAAATGACTGAGATGGTGCCTGGCTGACACTTGTTTATGTTGTCATCGGGCATCACCTAGCGGTCACCGGTTCTCGAAAGTCTAGGCGGCGTTCCGGGACGCTCTGGCCGCCCGCCCACAGTCAGGAGCTATTGTGGCTTCTCTCCGCTACCCGCCCTCCCCCGCCACGCCCTGAGCCTCACCTCCTTCCACCTCACCCCCCATTAGAGACCCGCCTTCCCTTGGTCCATCCATCCCCCAGACTCCCTCGTTGCCCAGACGACCCCTGGAGACCCCGGCTGGGTCCCATTGTTCTTCTCTTTGATCCTTTGTTTCCCTTTCTTTCTTCGTGTCTTTCATAACCCATATGGACACTTTTGCCTGGGTTTTATGGATGACAGCTCCACCTTAGGCCTTGTCATTAGTGGGGACTTTCCTGATTCTCCCCAGATGTAGTGAAAGCAGGTAGATGTCAAGAGTGTGCTAGTAAATGGCGTTTCCCAGAAATCATCGAATGAGTGTGGAGGAAGAAACATGCAGTGCTTCCCTTTCAAGGCAGCGATGCCAGCAATATTGAATTAGGTGTCATTGCTGGAGTCGGCTTGTTTCCTGAGTTGCCCTCCGTGCCCACCCCACCCCAGGCTTAAAAACATTCTAGAATAATCTACTGTGCCTCCGTCCCTTCCCCTTCCTCTTTTTGTCCCCTCCGGTTCTCTCCTTCCACTCAGGCATATCTTCCCTCCTCTCTCTCTCTCTCTCTCTCTCTCTCTCTCTCTCTCTCTCTCCTCTCTCTCCTCTCTCTCTTCCCCCGACCCGCCACCGCTCCCTCCCTCCCTCCCTAGGTAAAATCACTCAACAACCCTGGCCCAGGCCCTCATAGTCATTGTTTGTTTGTTTTTTTTTTTTTTAAGACAGAGTCTCACTCTGTCACCCGGGCTGGAGAGCAAAGGGGGGATCTCGGCTCACTGCAATTTCTGCCTCCCGGGTTAAAGCGATTCTCTTGCCTCAGCCTCCTGAGTGGCTGAGGTTACAGGCATGCACCACCACGCCCAGAGAATTTTATTTTTTACATTAAAATTAGAGATTCTTTGTCTTTTTAGTAGAGATGGGGTTTCACCATGTTGGCCAGCCTGTTCTTGGACTCCTGAACTCAGGTGGTCCACATGCCACAGCACCCAAGAGTCCTGGGATGACAGGCATGAACCACCTCGCCTGGATCATAGACACTTTTAATGGATATGTTACGTGTGATTTTTTTAAATTTTTTTAAAATTTTTATTGCATTATAGGTTTTCGGGTACATGTGCACAACACGCAAGATAGTTGCATAGGTACACACATGGCAGAGTGTTTTCCTGCCTTCCTCCCCTTCATTCACACTTGGCATTTATCCCCAGGCTATCCCTCCTTAGCCCCCCCACTGTCCCTCCCCCATTCCCCCCAATAGACCCCAGTGTGTAGTAGACCCCCTCCCTGTGTCCATGTGTTCTCATTTTCCTCACCCGCCTATGAGTGAGAATATGCGGTATTTCTCTTTCTGTTCTTGTGTCAGTTTGCTGAGAATGATGTTCTCCAGATTCATCCATGTCCTTACAAAGGACACAAACTCATCATTTTTCATTGCTGCATAATATTCCATGGTATATATGTGCCACATTTTCCCAAGCCAGTCTATCGTCGATGGGCATTTGTGTTGGTTCCAGGTCTTTGCTATTGTAAACAGTGCTGCAATGAACATTCATGTGCATGTGTCCTTATAGAAGAACCACTTATAGTCCTTTGGATATATACTCAGTAATGGGATTGCTGGGTCAAATAGAATTTCTATTTCTAGGTCCTTGAGGAATCGCCACACTGTCTTCCACAATGGTTGAACTAATTTACACTCCCACCAACAGTGTAAGAGTGTTCCTATTTCTCCAAATCCTCTCCAGCATCAGCTGTCTCCAGATTTTTTAATGATCGCCATTCGAACTGGCGTGAGATGGTATCTCAATGTGGTTTTGATTTGCATCTCTCTAATGACCAGTGATGATGAGCATTTCTTCATGTGTTTATTGGCCTCATGTATGTCTTCTTTTGTAAAGTGTCTGTTCATATCCTTTGCCCATTTTTGAATGGGCTTCTTTTTTTCCTGTAAATCTGTTTGAGTTCTTTGTAAATTCTGGATATCAGCCCTTTTCAGATGTGTAAACTGCAAAGATATTTTTCCATTCTGATGGTTGCCGATTCACTCTAGTGACTGTTTCTTTTGCTGTGCAGAAGCTGTGGAGTTTGATTAGGTCCCATTTGTCTATTTTGGCTTTTGTTGCTGATGCTTTTGCTGTTTTGTTCATGAAGTCCTTGCCTACTCCTATGTCCCGAATGGTTTTGCCGAGATTTTCTTCTGGGGTTTTTATGGTGTTAGGTCTTATGTTTAAGTCTTTAATCCATCTGGAGTTAATTTTAGTTTAAGGTGTCAGGAAGGGGTCCAGTTTCTGCTTTCTGCACATGGCTAGCCAGTTTTCCCAACACCATTTATTAAACAGGAAATCCTTTCCCCATTGCTTGTTTTTCTCTGGTTTATCAAAGATAATATGGTTGTAGATGTGTTGTGTTGCCTCCGATGCCTCTGTTCTGTTCCATTGGTTTATGTCTCTGTTTTGGTACCAGTACCATGCTGTTTTAATTACTGTAGCCTTGTAGTATAGTTTGAAGTCTGGTAGTGTGATGCCTCCCACTGTGTTCTTTTTGCTTAGAATTGACTTGGCTATGTGGGCTCTCTTTTGGTTCCATATGAAGTTCATGGTGGTTTTTTCCAGTTCTGTGAAGAAATTCAATAGTAGTTTGATGGGATTAGCATTGATTGTGTAAATTACTTTGGGCAGTATAGCCATTTTCATGATAATGATTCTTCCCAACCACAAACATGGAATGTTTCTCCATCTGTTTGTGTCCTCTCTTATTTCATTGAGCAGTGGTTTGTAGTTTTCCTTAAAGAGGTCCCTTACGTTCCTTGTGAGTTGTATTTCTAGGTATTTTTCTTTCTTTGTAGCAATTGTGAATGGCAGTTCGTTCTTGATTTGGTTCTCTTTAAGGCTGTTATTGGTGTATAGGAATGCTTGTGATTTTTGAACATTGATTTTATATCCTGAGACTTTGCTGAAGTTGCTTATCAGTTTCTGGAGGTTTTGGGCTGAGGTGATGGGGTCTTCTAGGTATACTATCATGTCATCTGCAAATAGAGACAATTTGGCTTCCACCTTTCCAATTTGAATGCCCTTTATTTCTTTTACTTGCCTTATTGCTCTGGCTAGAACTTCCAGTACTATGTTGAATAGGAGTGGTGAGAGAGGGCATCCTTGTCTAGTGCAGAATTTCAAAGGGAATGCTTCCAGTTTTTGCCCATTAAGTATGATATTGGCTGTTGGTTTGTCATAAATAGCTTTTATTACTTTGAGATATGTTCCATCAATACAAGTTATTGAGGGTTTTTAGCATAAAGGGCTGTTGAATCTTGTCAAATGCCTTCTCTGTGTCAATTGAGATAATCATGTGGTTTTTGTTTTTGCTTCTGTTTATGTGGTGAATTATGTTTATAGACTTGCGTATGTTGAACCAGCCTTGCATCCCCTGGATGAAACCTACTTGATCATGATGGATAAGTTTTTTAATGCACTGTTGCAATCGGTTTGCCAGTATTTTATTGAAGATTTTTGCATCTATGTTCATCATGGATATTGGCCTGAAGTTTTCTTTTCTTGTTGAGTCTCTGCCGCGTTTTGGTATCAGGATGATGTTGGTCTCATAAAATGATTTGAGAAGGGTTCCCTCTTTTTGAATTATTTGGAATAGTTTCAGAAGGAATGGTCCCAGATCCTCTTTGTGTGTCTGGTAGAATTCGGCTGTGAACCCATCTGGACCTGGGCTTTTTTTGTGTGGTAGGCTCTTAATTGCTGCCTCAACTTCAGACCTTGTTATTGGTCTATTCATAGTTTCGTCTTCCTCCTGGCTTAGGCCTGGGAGGACACAGGCGTCCAGGAATTTATCCATTTCTTTCTGGTTTACTAGTTTATGTGCATAGAGTTGTTTGTAGTATTCTCTGATGATGGTTTGAATTTCTGTGGAATCTGTGGTGATTTCCCCATTATCATTTTTTATTGCATCTATTTGATTTTTCTCTTTTTTTTTTTTTTTATCAGTCTGCCAAGTGGTCTGTCTATTTTGTTGATCTTTTAAAAAAAAAACAGCTCTTGGAGTTATTGATTTTTGAAGGTTTTTCTTGTCTTTATCTCCTTCAATTCTGCTCTGATATTAGTTATTTCTTGTCTTCGGCTAGGTTTTGAGTGTTTTTTTTATCTTGCTCCTCTAGCTCTTTCAATTTTGATGATAGGGTGTCAATTTTGGATCTCTCCACTCTTCTTATGTGGGCACTTATTGCTGTATATTTTCCTGTATAGACTGCTTTAAATGTGTCCCAGAGATTGTGGTACATTGTGTCTTCATTCTCGTTGGTTTCGAAGAACTTCTTTATTTCTGCCTTCATTTCATTGTTTATCCAATTGACAATCAAGATCCAGTTGTTCAGTTTCCATGAAGCTGTGCGGTTCTGAGTTATTTTCTGAATTCTGAGTTCCAACTTGATTGCACTATGGTCTGAGAGACTGTTTGTTATGATTTCAGTTGTTTTTCATTTGCTGAGGAGTGCTTTACTTCCAATTATGTGGTCAGTTTTGGAGTAGGAGTCATGTGGTGTTGAGAAGAATGCATATTCTGTGGATTTGGGGTGGAGGGTTCTGTAAATGTCTATCAGATTTGCTTGGTTTAGGTCTGAGTTCAAGTCCTGGATATCCTTGTTAATTTTCTGTCTGGTTGATCTGTCTGATACTGACAGTGGAGTGTTAAAATTTCCCAGTATTATTGTGTGGGAGTCTAATTCTTTTTGTAAGTCATAAAGAACTTGCCTTATATATCTGGGTGCTCCTGCATTGGGTCCATATATATTTAGAATCATTAGCTCTTCTTGTTTTATCGATTTTTTTACCATGATATAATGACCTTCATTGTCACTTTTGATCTTTGTTGCTTTAAAGTCTATTTTATCAGAGACGAGAATTGCAACTTCTGCTTTTTTTTGCTCTCCATTTGCTTGGTAAATCTTCCTCCATTTTTTTATTTTGAGCCTTTGTGTATCGTTGTGTGTGAGGTGGGTTTCCTGGATACAGCACACTGATGGGTTTTGGTTTTTTATTCAATTTGCCAGTCTGTGTCTTTTAATTGGTGCATTTAACCCATTTACATTTAGGGTTAATATTGTTATGTGTGAATTTGATACTGCCATTCTGATGCTAGCTGGCTGTTTTGTCCATTGGTTCATGTAGATTCTTCATTTTGTTGATGCTCTTTAAAATTTGCTATGCTTTTAGGACAGCTGGTACTGGTTGTTCCTTTCTATGTGTAGTGCCTTTTTCAGGAGCGCTTGTAAAGCAGGCCTAGTGGTGACAAAATCTCTGAGTACTTGCTTGTTCCTGAAGGATTTTATTTTTCCTTCACTTATGAAGCTCAGTTTGGCTGGATATGAAATTCTGGTTTGAAAGTTCTTTTCTTTAATGATGTTGTATATTTCCCCTCACTCTCTTCTAGCTTGTAGAGTCTCTGCTGAGAGATCTGCTGTGAGTCTGATGGGCTTCCCTTTGTGGGTGACCCGACCTTTCTCTCTGGCTGCCCTTAGTATTTTCTCCTTCGTTTCAACCCTGGTGAATCTGACGATTATGTTCCTTGGGGTTGCTCTTCTTGCAGAGTGTCTTTGTAGTGTTCTCTGTATTTTCTGGGGTTGAGTATTGATCTGTCTTGCTAGGTTGGGGAAATTTTCTTGGATAATATTCTGAAGAGTATTTTCCAGCTTGGATTCATTCTCTTCATCACATTCTGGTACACCTATCAAACGTAGGTTGGGTCTCTTCACATAGTCCCACATTTCTTGGAGATTTTGTTTATTTCTTTTTGTGCTTTTTTCTCTAATCTTGGTTTCTTGTCTTATTTCATTGAGTTGATCTTTGACTTCTGATATTTTTTCTTCTGCTTTGTCTATTCGTCTGTTGAAACTTGTGCATGCTTCACGAATTTCTTGTGTTGTGTTTTTCAGCTCCTTCAATTCATTCATATTCCTCTCTAAGTTGTCCATTCTTGTTATCATTTCCTCGAATCTTTTTTCAAGGTTCTTAGTTTCTTTGCACTGATTTAGAACATGTTCTTTTAGCTCACTGAAGTTTCTCATTATTCACTTTCTGAAGTCTGATTCCATCATTTCTTCACACTCATTCTCCATCCAGCTTTGTTCCCTTGCTGGTGAGGAGTTTTGGTTCTTTCTAGGAGGTTAGGTGTTTTTGTTTTGGGTGTTTTCCTCTTTTGTTGCCCTGGATTCTTCCCATTTTTATGGATTTATCCACCTCTCATCTTAGGTGTTGCTGATTTTTCAATTGGGTCTCTAATTGGATGCCCAGATTGTTGATGATGAAGTATTTTTTTACTTAGTTTTCCTTCTAATGGTCTATCCCCTCTGCTGTACGAGGGCTGAGGTCCACTCCAGGCCCTGCTTGTCTGGGGTACACCTGTAGCAGCTGCGGAACAGTGAGGTATGCTACCAGTTTCTTCTTCTGCTATCTTTGTCCCAGAATGATGCCTGCCAAATGTCATTCTGATTAGTTCTTTTTTTGACGTGACTTTTTGGATATACAGGGGTCAGGGAGCTGCTTGAGGAGACGGTCTGTGCTTTATAGGAGCTCCAGTGCTGAGCTGTGAGCTCCGTTGTTCATTCAGGGTTGTTGGAAGGATGTGTTCATTTCTGCTGCAACAGACCTCATAAACCCCCCCTCTTTTTTTCCCCCCCTTAGATGCTCTGTCTTAGGGATTTGGGGCTTTCTTTATGATTATCTGTTGCACTGTCCTGCCTGGCTAGGAGGTAGCCTATTCACTATTTGCCTGCCGAGGCTTGGCCCTGCTAGCATGGGCCGGCCTGCTGCCATGGGGCTCCATTCTTCTGTGGTACACTCTGCCCTGCTGGTGGGGTCTCTGTTATGGTGGGTTGCCTCAGCAATGGCAGGCTGCATCAGCACTGGGCGGTACTTCAGTAGGGGCAGATTGTGTCCGTAATGGTGGACTCCCCTTCCCCACCGGGCTGCACTGTCCTAAATTCAATTGTGCAGCAGCAAAACTCCCAGCCTTGAGCACCTCCAATCGCTGCCCTGCTTGTCCCTGTGAGGGAGGGACCGCCAAGCCCAATCACCCATCTCCCTGCCTCAGATTCCATCCTCTCTCTCTCTCTCTCTCTTCCTCTCCCCAAGCTGAACAGTTGACTCTCTCACTGGCGCCCCAGTTGCCTGCTGATAGGGCACTGGGATCTGTGTGATCTCCCGTGCTACTGCCCACTGCACCGTCTCAGATCACGCTTCCCAGGAATCTTCTGGTTTGGCTCATTGTCCAAGTCCCATTCAATCAGATGGACATGCCAATCTGCCCTTCCAAATCTCAGATTGCCAGTTTAACAGGGCACTTAGACCAGTGAGTTTTGTGCTGGGTGCCACTGCACTGCAGTGCCAGCCCAACCAGCCACATGAGCCAGCTGTGCTGGCGTCTCATGTCTCTCCCACACCTGGGACTTTCAACGTTCTGTGGGCAAAAAAGGTCCGTCCAAGAATGCGGCTAAGACTCACCCTCTGCACCTTCACTGAGAGCTGCAATCCTGAGTCACCTCTATGATGCCATCTTGGAAGATCCTCCCCAGTTAATTTTTTAACTGTTAAGGTTGCTCAGGCTGGGCATGCTGGCAACCTTTTTTTTTGGGGGGGGGAGCATTTTGGGAGGCAAAGGTGGGCAGATTGCTTGAGCCCAAGAGTTTTAGACCAGCCAGGGAAATGGAGAAATCCCATCTGATGGGGATGGTTTAGGGGACCATTAACTGGGCCGGTGGAAAAAGTCTCCAGCTGAGTCGACAATGGACTATAGTTGCTCTATCCTAACCCAAAGAGGACTGAGGGAGCACAGAGGCGGGGATTCATCCAGCTGGCCCAAATTCATCCTCAGCCCTGTTACCGTCTAGAAAGGGCTCGCCGGGTGTGACACATCACGTGTGATGAGTAGTCATTTTCCCACGTCCTGTCCCTGCCCTCTCATAGACGAAAGCAGTGCACGTGTGATATTTTTATTTTCCTGGCCAACATATTCATAAGGTAGAAGGTGTGTCGTAGCCCCTCCCTGGGCCTTACTATGATTATAGAAGTTTTTTTTAAAAAAAATCTTTCTATCCTTTCTCCTTTTATTTCTCTCTTCCTAATTTCCTTTTCCAGTTCTTTTTTCTTTGATTCTTTTATTGTTACTGTGTTTCGTGTGTGTGTGTTTCTTTTTTCTTTTGAGACATAGTCTCACTCTGTCACCCGATCTGGAGTGCAAAGGCGAGATCTCAGCTCAAGGCAACCTCCACCTCCCGGGTTCCAGTGATTCTCCTGCCTCAGCCTCCTGAGTGCCTGGGGTTACAGGCATGCACCACCACGCCTGGAGGATTTTTTTTAACATTAAAATTAAAGAATTTTTTTTTTGTATTTTTAGCAGAGACAGGGTTTCACCATGTTGGCCAGCCTGTTCTTGGACCTCAGGTGGCCCACCCACCTCAGCCCCTCAGAGTGCTGGGATGACAGGCATGAGCCACTGTGCCCAGCTCACAGTCACTTTTAATGGTTACGTTACATGTGGTATTTTTATTTTCCTGGCCAACATATTCATAAGGTGGAAGCTGTGTCGTAGCCCCTCCCTGGGCCTTACTATGCTTTTAGAGGATTTTTAAAAAAGAAATCTTTCTATTCTTTCTCCTTTTGTTCCTCTCTTCCTAATTGCCTTTTCCAGTTCTTTATTTCTTGTTTGTTTCTTTTGTTGTTCCTGTGTTTCTTTCATTGTTTCTGTGTTTCGTGTGTGTGTGTGTGTGTGTGTGTGTGTGTGTGTGTGTGTCTGTTTTCTTTCCTTTTCTTTGAGACAGAGTCTCACTCTGTCATTCAGGCTGGAGTGCAATGACGCAATCTCGGCTCACTGCAACCTCAGCCTCCTGGGTTCAAGCAATTCTTCTGCCTCAGTCTGCTGAGTGGCTGGGATTACAGACGTGTGCCACTGCGCCCAGCTGATTTTTGTATTTTTAGTAGAGATAGAGATGGGGGTTTCAACATTGTGGCCAGGCTGGTCTCGAACTCCTGACCTTGTGATCCACCCACCTCGGCCTCCCAAAGTGCTGGGATGACAGGCATGAGCCACTTTTCCCGGCTTCTCTCTCTCTCTCTCTCTCTTTATTTTCCTTCCTTCCCTCCTACTTTCTTTCTTTCTTTCTCTTTCTTTCTTTCTTTCTTTCTTTCTTTCTTTCTTTCTTTCTTTCTTTCTTTCTAGCTATCTCTCTCTCTCACTCTTTTCTGTCTGTCTGTTTTTCTATCTCACTTGCTCTTTCTTTCTCTCTTTCTCTCTGTCTTTCTAGATGGAGGCTTGTTCTGTGGCCAGGCCTGATTATGTTGAGTATAGAGTTTTATTTTCTCTATTTTCTGTCTTTTTCTTTCTTCCTTCCTTTTTCTTTTATTTTTTTTTTTTAACCTGGATGCAGGTGGGCTAATGCCAAAAAGGGCATTAGCCTCTTTTTTCTTTCTTCTTTTCTTCTTTCTTTGTTTCTTTCTTTTTCTTTTCTTCCTTCCTTTCTCCCTTCTTTCCTTTTTTCTTTCTTTCTTTGTCTTTTATACTTCCTTTTTTCCTCTCTTTTGCCCTTCTTTCCTTCAGCTCTTTTCTCATTTCTTCTCTTTTTCATCTTTCTTCATTTTCCACCTCTCTTTTGTTATATATTTTCTCCAGGTTTTAAAAATTCTGTCTCTGTTTTCTCCATATTCTTCCTCTACCCTCCCTGCTTTATTTCTTCCCTCCCTCTTTCCTTCATGTCTCTTTTTTCTATCCCCTTTCTGTCTTCCCCCCACCGTGTGAATTGTGAAAGTGTCCTCATTCTGTGTCTCTCTGTCACCTGAACGACTCGTAACTGAAACCTGTATGTTCTTTCTAGCTCAGAGATGTGTCTCCAAACACCCACACGTCATTGGCTTGTCTTTTGAGTCTATCTTGGTCTATGCAGAGACACGTTTGGAGGACGGTTTCTGTGGGGTTGGGGTGGAGGGGCTGTGTTTCCAGCCACAGGAAGACTTTCTGTTTTGTAGTCTGCCGGCTGCCCTGCCATCCGGATCTGTCTTTGGGACAGGTTTGGAAATGGTTGTTGCCGATTGTCAAGCCCCAACTTGCGGCTGCTTTTGTATAGTTCTCTTGGCTTCTGGAGCTCCAGTGATAGCTGCCAAGGGAGGGGACAATTCCTGCTGTAAGCTAGGCAGTGCTTCAGAAAGCCTGCATCCATCAGCGGGGCTGTCCCTGTGGCACCAGAGCACTGCCGAGTCACTTGTGAGTCAAAACGCAGGCATGCAGGGTTATACAGGGGCAGGCTGTCGCTGAGTTTCCAGGCCTGAGAGTGGTGTGAGGGCTGCCTGGGCTGGTTGACCAGCATGCAGTAGCTCCAGAGGCTTGACCCATGACCCACAGCGACCCTCCGTGCATGGTGCCGGTAACTGGGGATGCCCTTTCCCGGTGCTGTCATGGGCCTGTGTGGGCCATGGCCACCTGAGACACCCACAAAATTTCTTTTCCAAGTCCCCATGGGAAGTCAGTGGCCATCCTGCGCCATCCTCTCTGGGTGCTGCGCCAAGACGCGGTCCCTCTGCTGTGACACTTTTCTTCCAAATCCACATTTGTAGTCAGAAAGTGGTCCTTGAGTGCCTTCAGCCTTTTGTGTGCCACTCGAGTGTGAGGGGACGGCTGAAAGAGTCTTGCTTTTGAAGCACGGGCCAGTCTCTGCGTGGCACTGGTGTCCCAGAGGGCGTCTCTGGCTCCACTGCTGCTCCTGTGTCTTGGGGTCGACCAGACAGCCCTGGATGCTCTGTGTCTGGCTGTGATGGCAGCCTTTTTGGGGACAGATGTTTGTGTCGTGCATTTCTGAGTCAGTGATGTGGCCAGTGACTCGACCCCCTGCCCCCTGGGCGGGGTATATTTTTTACTCTGAGTTGGCATTTTGGGCCACAAGCTTATTGCTGACACACTGTTCTCTGGTGACCCATCACTGGAGAAGTTGGGTGTCTAAATGCGTGAGAGGGGCCTCTGGTCTACCAGTGACCTGGCTAGCCCACCCTTCTCTCGATTGAGCCACCAGCTGGGGCCCCTGTGCCTTGCCTCCTGTGCGCTTACTGAGTGTCCCAACTCCCTGGGGCCACCCTGGGTGGGGGTCTCCTCTGACCCAACTGGGTGTGGCAGAGAAACACCGATGGGGGTGGGCTTTCATCTGCCTGTGTGTGCAATCTCTGCTGCGGGCACCCGGGGTGGTCGTGACAACCCCACCCTGTTGGCTCCATTCCATGTGTGTCAGGCATTTTTCTCTCCCCTGGGGTTGTCCACCATCTCTTTCCCAGAGTGGGGCTGGCCAATTGCAGGCTGGTCAGCTTGGTGGTTTTAATGAGGCTGACCCACGTTGCTCTTCTCTGGGTCTTTTTCCAATTGATGTGGTGATGTCATGCTCTTCTGGGCCACAAACAATTCACGGTGGGCGAGTGACAGATATTCACAGGGGATGGTACTGTTCTTCTCGTCCCACCCGTGGGGGCCCCTTGCCTGTTCTCTCCCCACCTGTTGGGCTTGTGTTAGGAAGCATAGGGGTACAGGATCTGGCCTGACCTCAGTGTGCTCCCCTGCTCAATGCCTGGCAAAGGTGGCAAAGTTCTCTGATGCAGGAGGTATCCCTCACTGTCACTTCTGTGGTCATTGCCCTGCATCAGTGTCCCCTCCCCATGGCAATGGGGTCTTACCTGCCAGTGTGTCATTCTGCCCTTGTTGGGGTGGTGCGAGTGTTGGCTGCTCTTGGGCCTTTGTGGTGCTCCTGGAGTGCTCTGGGTTGTCCCTCAGGTGTCTGAGGCTGAGCGGTGTTGTTTCTGCCACCGGGGCCCTCTCCTCTGGTTGCTGCCTTGGGGGTCTGCGTGTGGGTCCTGAGGAAAAGCTCAGCTCATCGGGGAGTGTCATTGAGGTGGTTGAGGGAGGTGCAACCCTCCTATGTGGGGTAAAGGGTGGCTCGGGTTTTCCTACTCTCACCATAGACTGCACCCCACCCTTCCTCAGGTGTCCCTGAGCACTTTCGTGGGTGGCCCAATAAAAGGTGACTGATGAGTAGGGAAGTCTGACCCACACTCAGTGAGAAAGTCTTCTCTAACAATCTGAGAGGTGTGCCTTGGGATAGCGAACTCCTCCGGCCTGCTACCTCTCTGTGTTGTGGTAGCACTACCATAGCGATTGGATTCGTTCATGTGTAAGCAGAGCTCCTCTTGGTGATGGGAAGTAGAAGGGTCTGCTGGTCCCTGTGCTGGGGACCTAGTGCTGCTCATCTCCTACTGTGCCCCGTGCCTTTCCCCTCTGAGTTAGGGAGGATCCCGATGGGCTGGGCCCTGCATCCTAGCTGTTGGAGAGGTCCTCGCTTGAATTCTGGGTGCACGTGGTGTTCCATCTGGAGTGTGACTCACTTCCACTGTGAGATGGCTCTCTGCTCTCTCCTGTGCCTAGCCATGGCAGGTGCCAATGATGGTGCTGTGTGGGGGGCAACAGGTCAGGCTGCCTGGGCCCAGGAAAGTGTCCCCATAATGGGGCATGCCGTTTGCCTGGAGTGAGACTGGGTTAGGGATGGATGAGATTCTGGGCATATTGACTTGGTGTTGGGCTGGTGGTGGGAGTCTCTTCAAGGCCACCAGTGGTGGGGCCCGGGGCCTGTGAGGGGGTTCCACAGTAGTGCAATGGGCCAGCTGGCATCCTGGGCAGGAGAACTGAGGGACCACCATCATGTCTGTGGCATTGGGATGATGCAGTCGTATTTCTTGGTGGCCAGGCTATGCCCGAGGTTTCTGCCTGAGCTCTCTGCTGGATCCCATGACCCTGCCCTTGTGAGCACCAGACCTGCATGTGTGCTCCTTCCCCGAGGCTACCTACTGATCCTTCCTTTTTGAACTGCTCTTTGGCCTGCTGAGGCAGACCAATATGAGACCCAAGCAGGCTCTGCCTTGGGGAGTGTCACCACAGCCACCATGGGCTAGTGACCACATACCACTGGTGTGTGCCTTGGCTTTGTAACATGGTGGTGGTCGGCCCCACGTAAGTCTGCTAGACGTCAGAGTGGTTGGGTCTGCCGGCCATGTGGGTGGAAAGAGGATTCTGGGGCAATGGCTGCAGCTGCAGTGGCAATAGGTGGATCCCTGAGGCCCCAAGAAACATAAAAGAATCAACAAAGGCCAGGCAGACATTCTGGGTGCCATAAAAGACACCAAGATAGTCTTAATTCATTGAATTCAGAATCAATCTCAGCCTCCCAAAGTTCTAGAATCGCTGGCATGAGTCACAGCGCCTGGCACAGTATCTCTGATTTATTTTTTAACAATAAAGTCGGCCGGCCAGTCACAGTGGCTCATGGGAGACTTTCATCAAGGCACTTCGGAGACCAAGGCGAGCGGATCATGTGAGGTTACAGGTTCGAGACCGGCTGGAGCAACATGGAGAAACCCCATTTAAAAATAAAAACAAAACATGGGTTGGGCTCGGTGGCTCACACCTGTAATCCCAGCATGTTGGAAAACCGAGGCGAGCAGATTCTGAGGTCACAGGTTCGATACTGGCCATGAACAACACAGCAAAACCCACACCCTATAAAAAATTTAAAAACAGAAAAAAATAAAAAGTCTGAGCCGGGCATGGCATGTACTCAGTTGAACAGCACCTACACTGAAATTGGGATGTTACACAGAAGGTGGGGGGGGGTGATGCTGTGCAAAAATGACATGCAAAAGTGTGCGGCGTTCTGAATATTTATTTTTCCGTTCTGGCTGTTTTGTAGAAATCAAATATAGATAGATTTGAGGTTAAAAAAAAAAAAAAACAGAAAGTTAGCTGGACATGGTGGTGTGGACACCTGCAACCCCAGCTACTTGGGAGGCTGAGGCAGGACAATGCCTTAAACCGAGGAGGCAGATGTTGCAATAAGCCAAGATCAAACCATTGCAGTCCAACCTGGGTGACAAGAGGAAAACAGTACGTCATGAAGAAAGGCGGGGTTGGGGGTGGAGTCACCCGGCACCTTGTTTTTTTACAACTGTACACAGTGATCTGTCTGATTTCTTTTTTTCTTTTTCACTTTTTTTGCAAATGAGGTAGGTTTTCACCGGGATGCCCAGGCTGACCTCGAACTCGTGACCTCAGGTGACCCGCCCACTTTGGCCTCCCAAAGTGCTAGGACTGCTGCCGTGAGTCACAGCATCTGGCCCAGTCCCTCACTTTTTTTAACAATAAATTCGGCAGGCCGGTCACAGTAGCTCACAGGAGCCTTACATTGAGGTACGTCAGAGACCAAGGTGGGCAGATCACGTGAGGTTCTGGGTTTGAGAACGGCCGAACCAACATGGAGAAACCCGTTTAAAATGAAAACAAAACATGGGTTGGGCTCGGTGGCTTATGCCTGTAATCCCAGCATGTTGGAAGGGTGAGGCCAGCAGATCCTGAGGTCCCAGGTTTGAGACTGGCCGTGAATGACACAGCGCAACCCACTCCCTATAAGAAACTTAAAAACAGAAAAAAATAAAAATCTGAGCCGGGCATGGCATGTGCTCGGTTCGGTAGCACCTACATTAAAATTAAGATGCTACACAGAAGGCCGGGGGGACGCCATGCAACGATGACACGCAAAGATGAGCAGTGTTCTGAATACTTTTTTGTTCTTTTCTGGCTGTTTGGTAGAAATCAAACACAGATAGATCTGAAGAAAACAAAAAAGAAAAAAAATACAGAAACTTAGCTGGACGTGGTTGTGTGGACATTTGCAACCCCAGCTACTTGGGAGGCTGAGGCAAGACAATGCCTTGAACTGAGGAGGCAGATGTTGCAATAAGCCAAGATCGCACCTTTGAACTTCAGCCTGGGTGACTAAAGGGAAACAGTACGTCATAAAGAAAGGCGGGGCAGTGGGTGGAGTCACCCGGAACCTCATTTTTTTTTACAACCGTACACGTTGATCTGCCTGATTTCTTTTCTTTTTCTTTTTCACTTTTTTGTAAACGAGGTGGGTTTTCACCGGGATGCCCAGGCTGATCTCGAACTCGTGACCTCAGGTGACCCGCCCACTTTGGCCTCCCAAAGTGCTATGATTGCTGGTGTGAGTCACAGCGCCCAGCCCAGTATCTCTCATTTTTTTTTTTAACAATAAAGTCAGCCGGCCGGTCACAGTGGCTCACTGGAGCCTGTCATCAAGGCACTTCGGAGACCAAGGCGGACGGATCACGCGAGGTTGCAAGTTCAAGACCGGTCCAACCAACATGGAGAAACCCCAGTTTAAAACGAAAACAAAACATGGGTTGGGCTCAGCGGCTCACACCTGTAATCCAAGCACGTTAGAATGCTGAGGCTAGAGGATCCTGTTGTCCCAGGTTCGAGACTGGTCACAAACGACACAGTGCAACCCGCTCCATTTAAAATCAAAAACAAAAAAAAATAAAAAACCTGAGATGGGCATGGCATGTGCTGGATTCAGCAGCACCTACATTAAAATTCGGACACTGCACAGAAGGCCAAGAGGGACGCCGAGGAAGGATGACACTCAATGATGTGCAGCGTTCTGAATTTTTTTTTTCTTTTCTGGTTCTTTGGTAGAAATCTAACACAGATAAATTTGAGGTACAAAAAAAAAAAAAACAAAGGTAGCTGGACGTTGTGTGAACATTTGCAACCCCAGCTACTTGGGAGGCTGAGGCAGGACAATGCCTTGAACTGAGGAGGTAGATGTTGCAATAAGCCAAGATTGCACCATTGCACTTCAGCCTGGGTGACAAGAGGGAAACAATAGGTCATAAAAAAATGGGGCCGAGGATGGAGTCACCTGGCACCTCGTTTTTTTACAATTGTGCACACTGATCTGTATGGTTTTTTTCCTTTTTCTTTTTCACTTTTTTTAAATGAGGTGGGTGTTCACAGGGTTGCCCAGGCTGACCTCGAACTCGTGACCTCAGCCTCTCAAAGTGCTAGGAATGCTGGCGTGAGTCACAGTGCCCAGTCCAGTCTCTGTCATTTTTTTTTAAACAGTAAAGTCAACCGGCTGGTCACAGTGGCTCACAGGAGCCTGTCATCAAGGAACTTCGGAGACCTAGGTGGGCAAATCACCCGAGGTTGCGAGTTCAAGACCGGCCCGACCAACATGAAGAAACCCCAGTTTAAAACGAAAACAAAACATGAATTCGGCTCGGTGCCTCACTCCTGTAATCCCAGTAAGTTGGAAGGCCGAGGAGAGTGAATCCTGAGGTCACAAGTTCGAAACTGGCCGATAACAACACAGTGCAAACCGCTCCCCATAAAAAAATTTAAAAACAGAAAAAAATAAAACATCTGAGCCGGGCATGGCATGTGCTCGGTTCTGTAGCACCTATACTAAAATTGGGACACTACACAGAAGGCCGGGAGGGAAGCAGCGCAAGGATGACACACACAGATGTGCAGCATTCTGAATTTTCGTTTTTCCATTCTGGCTGTTTGGTAGAAATCAAATGTAGATAGATTTGAGGTACAAAAACAAACAAACAAACAAACAAAGTGAGGTGAACAAAGGCAAACGAATCACGGGAGGTTGCGGGTTCCAAACCTGCCTGAATAGCATGGAAAAACCCCAGTTTAAAATGAAAACAAAACATGGTTTGGGATCGGCGGCTCCCGCCTGTAATCCCAGCACATTGGAAGGCTGAAGCGAGTGGATCCTGAAGTCACAGATTCCAGACTGGCCAAAACTTTGGGAGGCCGAGGCGAGCAAAACCTGAGGTCTCACATATTGGGCATTTCCATGAAAACCCAACTCTCATAAAAAAGGAGAAATACAAAAAAAAAAAGTAATAAGACAGATGAGTGTGTGCAATTGTAACAAATGGAGGTGCCTGGAGACTCCACTCCCCACCCCGTTTCTCTTTATGACATACTGTTTCCCTCTTGTCACTTAGGCTGTAGTGCAACAGTGAGATCTTTGCTTATTGCAACACCTGCCTTTTGGGTTCAGGTGCTTGTCCTGCAATGTCCTTCAAGTAGCTGGGGTTATGGGTGTACACACCACCACGTCCAACTAACTTTCTATTTTTACTTTTTTGTATCTCAAATCTATCTTTATTTGATTTCCACAAAACAACCGCAAGAAAAAACAAATATGAAATGCTGCATTCCTTTGAGTGTCACTTTTGCACTGAGGCCATGCCGGCCTTCTGTGTACCATCCCAATTTTAGTGCAGGTGCTGCAGAAGCGAGCACATGCCATGCCTGCCTCAGATTTTTTATGTTTTTCTGTTTCTTTTTTTTTTTGAAATGGAGTTTTGCTCTTGTTACCCCGGCTGGGGTGCAATGGCATGATTTCAGCTCACTGCAACCTCTGCCTTCTGGGTTCAGGCAATTCTCCTGTCTCAGCCTCCTAAGTAGCTTGGATTACAGGCATGCATTACCGTTCCCTGCTAATTTTTTTTATTTTTAGTAGAGACGAGGTTTCACCATGTTGACCAGGATGGTCTCGATTTCTTGACATCGTGATCCACTCACCTCAGCCTCCCAAAGTGCTGGGATTACAGGCGTGAGCCAGTGTGCCTGGCCTGCTTTTCTGTTTATTTTTATTTTTATTTTATTTTATTTTATTTATATGAAGCGGGCTGCACTGTGCCTTTTGAGGCCAGTATAAAACGTGTGACCTCACGATCCTCCCGCCTCGGCATTCTAAGTGCTGGGATTACAGGCCTGAGGAGCCGAGCCAAACACAATATTTTTTTTTTTTGTTTCAAAGACGAGGTTTCACCATATTGGTCGGGCATGTCTTGAACCTGCAACTTCTCATGATCCACCCACATTGACTTTCGAGGCGCCTAAATTACAGGCTCCCATGAGCCACCCTGCCTGGCCAGCCGAATTTATTTTTAAAAAAGAAATCAGAGAGACTTTGTCGGGCATTGTGATTCAAGTCAGCAATCTTAGTGCTTAGGAAAGCCAAGGTGGGCAGGTCACCTGAGGTCATGAGTTCGAGGTCAGCCTGGGCATTCCAGTGAAAACCCACCTCACATAAAAAAGAGAGGAAAAAAAAGAAAAGTAATCAGACGAAGTGTCTGCAACTGTAAAAAAACGAGGTGCCTGGTGACTCTACCCTTCTCTCCACCTTTCTTTATAATGTACAGTTTTCCTCTTGTCACTGAGGCTGGAGTACAACAGTGCAATCTTTGCTTATTGCAACACATTTCTTTTGAGTTCAAGTGATTGTCCAGCCAATGCCCTTCAATAGCTAAGGTTACACGTGTCCACACCACCACGTCCAGCTAACTTTCTATTTTTACTTTTTTGTACCTCAAATCTATCTTTATTTGATTTCCACAAAACAGCCACACACACAAAAAAAATACAAAATGCTGCACTCCTTTTCATGCAATTTTTGCCCTGCGGCCATGCCAGTCTTCTGTGTAGCATCCCAATTTTAGTGCAAATGCAGCCAAAGTGAGCACATGCCATGCCTGCCCCAGATTTTTATGTTTTTCTGTTTTACTGTTTTTTATAGGGAGCAAGCTGTGCAGTGTCTTTTGAGGCCCATCTCGAACCTGTGACCTCACGAACCGCCTGCCTCAGCATTTTAAGTGCTGGGATTACAGGCTTGAGCAGCTGAGCCCAAACAAAATTGTGTTTTCGTTTTCAAGACTTGCGTTTTACCAAGTTGGTCAGGGGGTCTCAAACCCACAACTTCTCGTGAACCACCTGGCTTGGTTTTTGAGTTGCCTGCCTGGACGATAAACTCCCGTGAGTCATGTGCTCAGCCGCAGAATGTTACTGTGAAAAAGAAACCAGAGAGATTGTGCTGGGCGCTGTGACTCCTGCCAGAAATTTTAGCGTTTTGGGAGGCCGAGGTGGGTGGGTCACCTGAGGTCACGAGTTCGAGGTCAGCCTGGTCATCCCGCTGAAAAAACGCCTCATAAATAAAGAAGAAAAGAAAAAAGAAAAGTAATAATTTACATGAGTGTGTGCAACTGTAACAAAACGAGGTGCTGAGTGACTCCATACCCCGCCCCGCTTTTATGTATGACATACTGTTACCCTCTTATCATTCAGGCTGGAGAAAAACATTGCGATTCTTGCTTATTGCAACACCTGCCTTTGGTTTCAACCAATTGTCCTGCAATGCCCTTCAAGTAGCTGGCACTGCAAGTGTCTGCACCTTTATATCCAGCTAACTTTCTGTTTTCATTTTTTGTACTTCAAATCTGTCTTTATTTGATTTACAAAAAAAAAAAAAAAAAAAAAAACACAAGAAAAACAATATAATTACGAATGCTACGACACTTTGCTTGTCATTTTTCTGCTGAGGCCAAGCTGGCATTCTGTGTAGCGTCCCAATTTTAATGTAGGTGCTGCCGAAGCGAGCACACCCTGAACCCATCTCAGCTTTTGCATGTTTTTCTTTTTTGTATCTGTTCTGTAGGAAGCGGGCTATGCTTTCTGTCGAGACAAGTCTAGAACCTGTGACCTCACAATTCGGTGGCCTCAGCATTCTAACTGCTGTGATTACAGGCTTGAGCAGCCCAGCCCAAACCAAATTGTGTTTCTGCCTTCAAGACTGGGTTTCCCCATGTTGGTCGGGTGGGTCTCGACCATCTAGGCACCTGGATGACAGGCTCACCTGAGTCACTGTGCTCGTGCATTCCAATTTGGTGTTAAAAGGAAATAAGAAAGATTGTGCCGGGCGCTGTGTCTCACGCCAGCAATCTTAGCACTTTGGGAGGCCGAGGTGGGCGGTCACCTGAGGTCACGAGTTCGAGGTCAGCCTGGGCATCCTGGTGAAGAAAAGGCCTCACAATAAAAAGAAGAAAAGCAAAATAAATAAATAAATAAATAAATAAATAAATAAATAAATTCAATCATACCGATAAATGTGTGCAGCTGTTACAAAACGAGGTGCCGAGTGACTCCACGCCCCGCCCCGCCTTACTTTATGACATATTGTCTCTCTCTTCTCATCCAGTCTGGAGTGCAACATTGCGAATTTTGCTTATTGCAACACCTGCTTTTTGGGTTCAAGCGATTTTCCTGCATTGCCCTTCAAGTAGCTGGCGTTGCAGGTGTCCGCATTTCCACGTCCAGCTAACTTCCTATTTTTATTTTTTGTACCTCAAATCTGTCTTTATTTGATTTCCACAAAATACCACAAGAAAAAGAGTATAATTTCGAATGCTACAACACGTGGCTTGTCATTTTTGCGCTGAGGCCAAGGCTTCCTTCGGTCTAGCGTCCCAATTTTAATGTGCCTGCAGATGCGGGCACACGCTGAACCCCCCTCAGATTTTTTCTGATTTTCTGTTTTCTGTAAGGAGCGGGCTGCGCTTTCTTTCGAGACCAGTCTCGAATCTGTGACATCACGATTGGCCCACCTCAGCATTCCAACTGCTGTGATGACAGGCTTGAGCAGCCCAGCCCAAACCCAATTGTGTTTTTGTTTTCAAGACTGGGTTACACCATGTTGGTTGGGCGGGTCTTGAACCCACAACTTCTCGTTATCTGCCCACCTTGGTTTTCGAGGAGCCTGGATGAAAGTCTCCTGTGAGTCACCGTGCTCGCCCGCCCGACTTTATTGTGAAAAAGAAATCAGAGAGATTGTGTTTGGCGCTGTGACTCACGCCAGCAATCTTACCACTTTGGGGGACCCAGATGGGTGGGTCACCTGAGGTCACGAGTTCGAGATCACCCTTGGCATCCCGGTGAAGAAATGCCTCACAAAAACAGGAAGCAAAGAAAAAAGAAGAGTAATCATACAGGCGAGTGTGCGCAACCGTAACGTGACGAGGTGCTGAGTGACTCCACGCCCCGCCCCGCCTTTCTTTATGACATACTGTTTTTCTCTTGTCACCCGGGCTGGAGCACAACATGGCGATTTTAGGTATTGCAACACCTGCGTTTTGGGTTCAAGCGATTTCCCTGCATGGCCCTTCAAGTACCTGGCGTTGCAGGTGTCCGCATTTCCACGTCCAGCTAACTTCCAATTTTTATTTTTGGTACCACAAATCGGTCTTTATTTGATTTTCACAAAAAAAGCCACAAAGAAAACCATATAATTACAGAACGCAGCACCCCTCTGCTTGTCACTTTTGCGCTGCGGCTAAGCCGGCATTCCGTCTAGCGTCCCAATTTCGATGTAGGAGCTGCCGAAGCGAGCACACCCCGAAACCGTGTTAGTTTTCTTTTGTTTTTCTGATTTTTTGTATTTTATAGGGAGCAGGCTGCGCTGTCTTTCGAGACCGGTCTCGAACCTGTGACCTCACGATCCGCACGCCTCAGCATTTTAAGTGCTGGGATTAGAGGTTGGAGCAGCCCAGCCCAAACCAATTCGAGCTTTCGTTTTCAAGACTTGATTTCACCAAGTCGGTCGGAGGATATCGAACCCGCAACTTCTCGTGAACCACCTGGCTTGGTTTTCGAGGTGCCTGCCTGGACGATAAACTCCCGTGAGTCGTGTGCTCGGCCGCCCGACTTTATTGTTAAAAAGAAACCAGAGAGATTGTGCTGGGCGCTGTGACTCACGCCAGCAATCTTAGCACTTTGGGAGGCCGAGGTGGGCGAGTCACCTGAGGTGACGAGTTCGAGGTCAGCCCGGTCATCCTGGTGAAAAAACGCCTCATAGAATAAGAAGAAATGAAAAAAAAAAAGTAATCATACACATGAGTGTGTGCAACTGTAACACAACGAGGTACCGCGTGACTCCATCCCCAGCCCCGCATTTATGTATGACATCCTGTTACCCTCTTCTCATTCAGGCTGGAGGGCAACATTGCGATTGTTGCTTATGGCAACACCTTCATTTTGGTTTCAACCCATTGTCCTGCAATGCTCTTCAAGTAGCTGGCGTAGTAAGTGTCCGCACCTTTATATCCAGCTAACTTTCTATTTTTATCTTGTGTACCTCAAATCTGTCTTCATTTGATTTACATAAAAAAAAAAAAAAACAAGAAAAACAAGATAATTACGAATGCTACCACAATATGCTTGTCATTTTTCTGCTGAGACCAAGCCGGCATTTTGTGCAGCATCCCAATTTTTATGTAGGTGCTGCCGAAGCCAGCACACGCTGAACCCGTCTTAGCTATTGTATGTTTTTCTTTTTAGTGTGTGTTCTGTAGGGAGCGGGCTGTGCTTTCTTTCGAGACCAGTCTCGAACCTGTGACCTCACGATTCGCCGGCCTCAGCATTCCAACTGCTGTGATTACAGGCTTGAGAAGCCCAGCCTAAACCAAATTGTGTTTCTGTTTTCAAGACTGGGTTTCCCCATGTTGGTCGGGCGGGTCTCGACCATCTAGGCGCCTGGATGACAGGCTCCCCTGATTCACCGTGCTCGTCCGATCGACTTCAGTGTTCAAAAGAAATCAGAGAGATTGTGCTGGGCGCTGTGTCTCACGCCAGCAATCTTAGCAATTTGGGAGCCCGAGATGGGCGGGTCACCTGAGGTCACGAGTTCGAGGTCTGCCTGGGCATCCCGGTGAAAAAAACGCCTCACAGTAAAAAGAAGAAAAGCAAAATAAATAAATAAATAAATAAATAAATAAATTCAATCATACCGATAAATGTGTGCAGCTGTTACAAAACGAGGTGCTGAGTGACTCCATCCCCCGCCCGCCTTTCTTTATGACATACTGTTTTTCTCTTCTCACCCGGGCTGGAGAGCAACATGGCGATTTTAGTTATTGCAACACCTGCGTTTTGGGGTCAAGCAATTTTCCTGCATTGCCCTTCAAGAAGCTGGCGTTGCAGGTGTCCGCATTTCCACATCCGGCTAACTTCCTATTTTTATTTTTTGTACCTCAAATCTGTCTTTATTTGATTTCCACAAAATACCACAAGAAAAACAGTATAATTTCGAATGCTACAACACGTGGCTTGTCATTTTTGCGCTGAGGCCAAGGCTTCCTTCGGTCTAGCGTCCCAATTTTAATGTAGGTGCTGCCGATGCGGGCACACGCTGAACCCGCCTCAGCTTTTTTCTGTTTTTCTGTCTTCTGTAAGGAGCGGGCTGCGCTTTCTTTCGAGACCAGTCTCGAATCTGTGACCTCACGATTGGCCCACCTCAGCATTCCAACTGCTGTGATGACAGGCTTGAGCAGCCCAGCCCAAACCCAATTGTGTTTTCGTTTTCAAGACTGGGTTACACCATGTTGGTCGGGCGGGTCTCAAACCCACAACTTCTCGTTATCTGCCCGCCTTGGTTTTCGAGGAGCCTGGATGAAAGTCTCCTGTGAGTCACCGTGCTCTCTTGCCCGACTTTATAGTTAAAAAGAAATCAGAGAGATTGTGTTGAGCGCTGTGACTCACGCCAGCAATCTTACCACTTTGGGGGGCCCAGGTGGGCGGGTCACCTGAGGTCACGAGTTCGAGGTCACCCTTGGCATCCCGGTGAAGAAACGGCTCACAAAAACAAGAAAATAAAAAAGAAAAGTAATCATACAGGTGAGTGTGCGCAACTGTAACATGACGAGGTGCTGAGTGACTCCACCTCCCGCCCCGCCTTTCTTTATGACATACTGTTTTTCTCTTCTCACCCCGGCTGGAGGGCAAAATTGCGATTTTAGTTATTGCAACACCTGCGATTTGGGTTCAAGCGATTGTCCTGCATTGCCCTTCAAGTAGCTGGCGTTGCAGGTGTCGACAGTTCCACATCCAGCTAACTTCCAATTTTTATTTTTGGTACCTCAAATCTGTCTTTATTTGATTTTCACAAGAAAGCCACAAGGAAAACAATATAATAACGGAACGCAGGACCCCTTTGCTTGTCATTTTTGCGCTGCGGCTAAGCCGGCATTCTGCCTAGAGTCCCAATTTCTTTTTTTTTTTTTGAGACGGAGTTTCACTCTTGTTACCCAGGCTGGAGTGCAATGGCGCGATCTCGGCTCATCGCAACCTCTGCCTCCTGGGTTCAGGCAATTCTCCTGCCTCAGCCTCCCCAGTAGCTGGGATTACAGGCAAACGCCACCATGCCCAGCTAATTTTTTGTATTTTTAGTAGAGACGGGGTTTCACCGTGTTGACCAGGATGGTCTCGATCTCTTGACCTCGTGATCCACCCGCCTCGGCCTCCCAAAGTGCTGGGATTACAGGCTTGAGCCACCGCGCCCGGCCGAGTCCCACTTTCAATGTAGGTGCTGCCGAAGGGAGCCCACGCCGAAACCGTGTTAGCTTTCTTTTGTTTTTCTGATTTTTTTGTATTTTATAGGGAGCGGGCTGCGCTGTCTTTCGAGACCGGTCTCGAACCTGTGACCTCACCATCCGCCCGCCTCAGCATTTTAAGTGCTGGGATTACAGGCTTGAGCAGCCGAGCCCAAACCAAATTGTGTTTTCGTTTTCAAGACTTGGTTTCACCAAGTTGGTCGGCGGGTCTCGAACCCGCAACTTCTCGTGAACCACCTGGCTTGGTTTTCGAGGTGCCTGCCTGAAGGATAAACTCCCGTGAGTCCTTTGCTCGGCCGCCCGACTTTATTGTTAAAAAGAAACCAGAGAGATTGTGCCGGGCGCTGTGACTCACGCCAGCAATCTTAGCATTTTGGGAGGCCGAGGTGGGTGGGTCACCTGAGGTAACGAGTTCGAGGTCAGCCTGGTCATCCCAGTGAAAAAACGCCTCACAAAATAAGAAGAAAAGACAGAAGAAAAGTAATCATACACATGAGCTTGTGCAACTGTAACAAAACAAGGTGCCGAGTGACTCCATCCGCCCGCCCCGCTTTTATGTATGACATCCTGTTACCCTCTTCTCATTCAGGCTGGAGGGCAACATTGCGATTGTTGCTTATGGCAACACCTGCCTTTTGGTTTCAACCCATTGTCCTGCAATGCCCTTCAAGTAGCTGGCTTTGCAAGCGTCCGCAGCTTTATATCCAGCTAAATTTCTATTTTTATTTTCTGTTCCTCAAATCTGTCTTTATTTGATTTACACACACACACACAAAAAAAAAAAACACAAGAAAAACAAGATAACTACGAATGCTACGACACTTTGCTTGTCATTTTTCCGCTGAGGCCAAGCCGGCATTCTGTGCAGCGTCCCAATTTTAATGTAGGTGCTGCTGAAGCGAGCACACGCTGAACCCGTCTCAGCTTTTCTGTTTTTCTTTTTTGTGTGTGTTCTGTAGGGAGCGGGCTGCGGTTTCTTTCCAGACGAGTCTCGAACCTGTGACCTCACAATTCGCCCTCCTCACGATTCCAACTGCTGTGATAACAGGCTTGAGCAGCCCAACCAAAACCAAATTTTGTTTCTGTTTTCAAGACTGGTTTTCCCCATGTTGGTCGGGCGTGTCTCGACCATCTAGGTGCCTGGATGACAGGCTCCCCTGAGTCACCGTGCTCGTCCATTCGACTTTAGTGTGCAAAAGAAATCAGAGAGATTGTGCCGGGCACTGTGTCTCACGCCAGCAATCTTAGCACTTTGGGAGGCCAAGGTGGGTGGGTCACCTGAGGTCACGAGTTCGAGGTCAGCCTGGGCATCCCAGTTTAAAAAAACGCCTCAAAATAAAAAGAAGAAAAGCTAAATAAATAAATAAATAAATTCGGTTATACCGATAAGTGTGTGCAGCTGTTACAAAATGAGGTGCCGAGTGACTCCACCCCTTGCCCCACCTTACTTTATGACATACTGTCTCTCTCTTCTCACCCAGGCTGGAGTGCAACATTGCGAATTTTGCTTATTGCAACACCTGCTTTTTGGTTTCAAGCGATTTTCCTGCATTGCCCTTCAAGTAGATGGCGTTGCAGGTGTCCGCATTTCCACGTCTGGCTAACTTCCTATTTTTATTTTTTGTACCTCAAATCTGTCTTTCTTTGATTTCCACAAAATACCACAAGAGAAACAATATAATTTCGAATGCTACAACACATTGCTTGTCATTTTTGCTCTGAGGCCAAGCCTTCCGTCGGTCTATCGTCCCAATTTTAATGTAGGTGCTGCCGATGCGGGCACACGCTGAACCCGCCTCAGCTTTTTTCTGATTTTCTGTTTTCTGTAAGGAGCGGGCTGTGCTTTCTTTCGAGACCAGTCTCGAATCTGTGACATCACGATTGGCCCACCTCAGCGTTCCATCTGTTGTGATTACAGACTTGAGCAGCCCAGCCCAAACCCAATTGTGTTTTCATTTTCAAGACTGGGTTACACCATGATGGTCGGGCGGGTCTCAAACCCACAACTTCTCGTTATCCGCCCGCCTTGGTTTTGGAGGAGCCTGGATGAAAATCTCCTGTGAGTCACCGTGCTCGCCCGCCCGACTTTATTGTTCAAAAGAAATCAGAGAGATTGTGTTTGGCGCTGTGACTCACGCCAGCAATCTTACCACTTTGGGGGGCCCAGCTGGGTGGGTCACCTGAGGTCACGAGTTCGAGGTCACCCTTGGCATCCCGGTGAAGAAACGCCTCACAACAACTAGAAGCAAAGAAAAAAGAAGAGTAATCATACAGGCGAGTGTGCGCAACCATAACGTGACGAGGTTCTTAGTGACTCCACCGCCCGCCCCGCCTTTGTTTATGACATACTGTTTTTCTCTTCTCACCCGGGCTGGAGAACAAGGTGGTGATTTAAGTTATTGCAACACCTGCGTTTTGGGTTCAAGCGATTTTCCTGCATTGCCCTTCAAGTACCTGGCGTTGCAGGTGTCCGCATTTCCACGTCCTGCTAACTTCCAATTTTTATTTTCGGTACCTCAAATCTGTCTTTATTTGATTTTCACAAAAAAAAAGCCACAAAGAAAACCATATAATTACGGAACGCAGCACCCCTCTGCTTGTCACTTTTGCGCTGCGGCTAAGCCGGAATTCCGTCTCGCGTCTTAATTTCAATGTTGGTGCTGCCGAAGCGAGCACACGCGAATCCGTGTTAGCTTTCTTTTGTTTTTCTGATATTTTGTATTTTATAGAGAGCGGGCTGCGCTGTCTTTCGAGACCGGTCTCGAACCTGTGACCTCACGATCCGCCCGTCTCAGCATTTTAAGTGCTGGGATTACAGGCTTGAGCAGCCCAGCCCAAACCAAATCATGCTTTCGTGTTCTAGACTTGGTTTCACCAAGTCGGTCGGCGGGTCTCGAACCCGCAACTTCTCGTGAACCACCTGGCTTGGTTTTCGAGGTGCCCGCCTGGACGATAAACTCCCGTGAGTCGTGTGCTCGGCCGCCCGACTTTATTGTTAAAAAGAAACCAGAGAGATTGTGCCGGGCGCTGTGACTCACGCCAGCAATCTTAGCACTTTGGGAGGCCGAGGTGGGTGGGTCACCAGAGGTCACGAGTTCGAGGTCAGCCCAGTCATCCCAGTGAAAAAACGCCTCATAGAGTAAGAAGAAATGAAAAAAGAAAAGTAATCATACACATGAGTGTGTGCAACTGTAACATAACGAGGTGCCGGGTGACTCCACACCCCGCCCCACTTTTATGTATGACATCCTGTTACCCTCTTCTCATTCAGGCTGGAGGGCAACATTGCGATTGTTGCTTATGGCAACACCCGCCTTTTGGTTTCAACCCATTGTCCTGCAATGCGGTTCAAGTAGCTGGCGTTGCAAGTGTCCGCACCTTTATATCCAGCTAACTTTCTATTTTTATCTTCTGTACCTCAAATCTGTCTTTATTTGATTTACATTAAAATAAAAAAAAATACAAGAAAAGCAAGATAATTACGAATGCTACGACACTTTGCTTGTCATTTTTCCGCTGAGGCCAAGCCGGCATTCTGTGCAGCATCCCAATTTTAATGTAGGTGCTGCCGAAGCGAGCAAATGCTGAACCCATCTCAGCTTTTGTATGTTTTTCTTTTTTGTGTGTGTTCTGTAGGGAGTGGGCTGTGCTTTCTTTTGAGACCAGTCTCGAACATGTGACCTCACGATTCGCCGGCCTCAGCATTCCAACTGCTGTGATTGATTACAGGTTAGAGAAGCCCAGACCAAACGAAATTGTGTTTCTGTTTTCAAGACTGGGTTTTCCCATGTTGGTCGGGCGGGTCTCGACGATCTAGGCCCCTGGATGACAGGCTCCGCTGAGTCACCGTGCTCGTCTGTTCAACTTTAGTGTTCAAAAGAAACCAGAGAGATTGTGCCGGGCGCTGTGTCTCACGCCAGCAATCTTAGCACTTTGGGAGGCCGAGGTGGGCGCGTCACCTGAGGTCACGAGTTCGAGGTCAGCCTGGGCATCCCGGTGAAAAAACCGCCTCATAATAAAAAGAAGAAAAGCAAATATATATATATATATATATAAATTCAATCATACTGATAAGTGTGTGCAGCTGTTACAAAACAAGGTGCCCCAAGTGACTCCACCCCCTGCCCCTCCTTACTTTATGACATACTGTCTCTCTCTTCTCACCCAGGCTGGAGTGCAACATTGTGAATTTTGCTTATTGCAACACCTGCTTTTTGGGTTCAAGCGATTTTCCTGCATTTCCCTTCAAGTAGCTGGCGTTGCAGGTGTCCGCATTTTCACGTCCGGCTAACTTCCTATTTTTATTTTTTGTACCTCTAATCTGTCTTTATTTGATTTCCACAAAATACCACAAGAGAAACAATATAATTTCGAATGCTACAACACGTTGCTTGTCATTTTTTCGCTGAGGCCACGCCTTCCTTCGGTCTAGCGTCCCAATTTTAATGTAGGTGCTGCCTATGCGAGCACACGCTGAACCCGCCTTAGCTTTTTTCTGATTTTCTGTTTTCTGTAAGGAGCGGGCAGTGCTTTCTTTAGAGACCAGTCTCGAATCTGTGACCTCACGACTGGCCCACCTCAGCATTCCAACTGCTGTGATGACAGGCTTGAGCAGCCCAGCCCAAACCCAATTGTGTTTTCGTTTTAAAGACTGGGTTACACCGTGTTGTTCGGGCGGGTCTCGAACCCACAACTTCTTGTTATCCGCCAGCCTTGGTTTTTGAGGGGCCTGGATGAAAGTCTCTTTTGAGTCACCGTACTCGCCCGCCCGACTTTATTGTTAAAAAGAAATCAGAGAGATTGTATTGGGCGCTGTGACTCACGCCAGCAATCTTACCACTTTTGGGGGCCCAGGTGGGCGGGTAACCTGATCGAATTCGAGGTCAGCCCGGTCATCCCGGTGAAAAAACGCTCAATAGAGTAAGAAGAAATGAAAAAACAAAAGTAATCATACACATGAGTGTGTGCAACTAACACAACGAGCTGCCGGGTGACTCAAACCCCCGCCCCGCTTTTATGTATGACATCCTGTTACCCTCTTCTCATTCAGGCTGGAGGGTAACATTGCGATTGTTGCTTATGGCAACACCTGCCTTTTGGTTTCAACCCATTGTCCTGCAATGTCCTTCAAGTAGCTGGCGTTGCAAGTGTCCGCACCTTTATATCCAGCTAACTTTCTATTTTTATCTCGTGTACCTCAAATCTGTCTTTATTTGATTTACATTAAAAAAAAAAAAACAAGAAAAACAAGATAATTACGAATGCTACGACACTTTGCTTGTCATTTTTCCGCTGAGGCCAAGCCGGCATTCTGTGCAGCGTCCCAATTTTAATGTAACTGCTGCCGAAGCGAGCACACGCTGAACCAGTCTCAGCTTTTGTATGTTTTTCTTTTTTGTGTGTGTTCTGTAGGGAGCGTGCTGCCCTTTCTTTTGAAACCAGTCTCGAACGTGTGACCTCATGATTCGCCCGCCCCAGCATTCCTACTGCTGGGATTACAGGCTTCAGCAGCCCAGCCCAAACCAAACCGTGCTTTCATTTTCAAGACTTGGTTTCACCAAGTCGGTCGGTAGGTCTCGAACCCGCAACTTCTCGTGAACCACCTGGCTTGGTTTTCGAGGTGCCTGCCTGGACGATAAACTCCCATAAGTCGTGTGCTCGGCCGCCCGACTTTATTGTTAAAAAGAAACCAGAGAGATTGTGCCGGGTGCTGTGACTCACACCAGCAATCTTAGCACTTTGGGAGGCCGAGGTGGGCGGGTCACATGAGGTCACGAGTTCGAGGTCAGCACGGTCATCCCGGTGAAAAAACGCCTCATAGAGTTAGAAGAAATGAAAAAAGAAAAGTAATCATACACATGAGTGTGTGCAACTGTAACACAACGAGGTGCCGGGTGACTCCACCCCCCCCCCACCTTTATGTATGACATCCTGTTACCCTCCTCTCATTCTGGCTGGAGGGCAACATTGTGATTGTTGCTTATGGCAACACCTGCCTTTTTGTTTCAGCCCATTTTCCTGCAATGCCCTTCAAGTAGCTGGTGTTGCAAGTGTCCGCACCTTTATATCCAGCTAACTTTCTATTTTTATCTTGCGTACCTCAAATCTGTCTTCATTTGATTTACATAAAAAAAAAAACAAGAAAAACAAGATAATTACGAATGCTACGACACTTTGCTTGTCATTTTTCCGCTGAGGACAAGCCGGCATTCTGTGCAGCGTCCCAATTTTATTGTAGGTGCTGCCAAAGCGAGCACACGCTGAACCCGTCTCAGCTTTTGTGTGTTTTTCTTTTTTGTGTGTGTTCTGTAGGAAGTGGGCTGCGCTTTCTTTCGAGACCAGTCTCGAACGTGTGACCTCAGGATTCGCCCGCCTCAGCATTCCAACTGCTGTGATTACAGTCTAGAGCAGCCCAGCCCATACCAAATTGTGTTTCTGTTTTCAAGACTGGGTTTCCCCATGTTGGTCGTGCGGGTCTTGACCATCTATGCGCCTGGATGACAGGCTCCCCTGAGTCACCGTGCTCGTCCGTTCGACTTTAGTGTTCAAATGTAACTAGAGAGATTGTGCTGGGCGCTGTGTCTCACGCCAGCAATCTTAGCACTTTGGGAGGCCGAGGTGGGCGTGTCACCTGAGGTCACGAGTTCGAGGTCAGCCGGGGTATCCCGGTGAAAAAAACGCCTCATAATAAAAAGAAGAAAAGCAAATATATATATATATATATAGATATAGATATATATGTATATATATATCTATATGTATATATAGATATATATATATAAATTCAATCATACTGATAAGTGTGTGCAGCTGTTACAAAATGAGGTGCCGAGTGACTCCACCCCCCGCCCCGCCTTACTTTATGACATACTGTCTCTCTCTTCTCACCCAGGCTGGAGTGCAACATTGCGAATATTGCTTATTGCAACACCTGCTTTTTGGGTTCAAGCGATTTTCCTGCATTTCCCTTCAAGTAGCTGGTGTTACAGGTGTCCGCATTTCCACATCCGGCTAACTTCCTATTTTTATTTTTGTACCTCTAATCTGTCTTTATTTGATTTCCACAAAATACCACAAGAGAAACAATATAATTTTGAATGCTACAACACGTTGCTTGTCATTTTTTCGCTGAGGCCACGCCTTCCTTCGGTCTAGCGTCCCAATTTTAATGTAGGTGCTGCCGAGGAGAGTACACGCTGAACCTGCCTCAGCTTTTTTCTGATTTTCTGTTTTCTGAAAGGAGCGGGCTGCGCTTTCTTTCGAGACCAGTCTCCAATCTGTGACCTCACGATTGGCCCACCTCAGCGTTCCAACTGCTGTGATTACAGGCTTGAGCAGCCCAGCCCAAACCCAATTGTGTTTTCGTTTTCAAGACTGGGTTACACCATGTTGGTCGGGCAAGTCTCAAACCCACAACTTCTCGTTATGCGCCCGCCTTGGTTTTCGAGGAGCCTGGATGAAAGTCTCCTGTGAGTCACCGTGCTCGCCCGCCCGACTTTATTGTTAAAAAAAAAATCAGAGAGATTGTATTGGGCGCTGTGACTCACGCCAGCACTCTTACCACTTTGGGGGGCCCAGGTGGGCGGGTCACCTGTGGTCACGAGTTCGAGGTCACCCTTGGCATCCCGGTGAAGAAACGCCTCACAAAACAAGAAGTAAAGAAAAAAGGAGAGTAATCATACAGGTGAGTGTGCGCAACCATAACGTGAGGAGGTGCTGAGTCACTCCACCCCCCCGCCCCGCCTTTCTTTATGACATACTGTTTTTCTCTTCTCACCAGGGCTGGAGTACAACGTGGTGATTTAAGTTATTGCAACACCTGCGTTTTGGGTTCAAGCGATTTTCCTGCATTGCCCTTTAAGTAGCTGGCGTTGCAGATGTCCGCATTTCCACGTCCAGCTAACTTCCAGTTTTTACTCTCGCTCCCTCAAATCTGTCTTTATTTGATTTTCACAAAAAAAGCCACAAGGAAAGCCATATAATTACGTAACGCAGCACCCCTCTGCTTGTCACTTTTGTGCTGCGGCTAAGCCGGCATTCCGTCTAGCGTCCCAATTTCAATGTAGGTGCTGCCGAAGCGAGCCCACGCCGATACCGTGTTAGCTTTCTTTTGTTTTTCTGATTTTTTGTATTTTATAGGGAACGGGCTGTGCTGTCTTTCGAGACCGGTCTCGAACCTGTGACCCCACGATCCGCCCGACACAGCATTTTAAGTGCTGAGATTACAGGCTTGAGCAGTACAGCCCAAACCCAATTGTGTTTTCGTTTTCAAGACTGGGTTACACCATGTTGGTCGGGCGGGTCTCGAACCCACCAACTTCTTGTTTTGCGCCCGCCTTGGTTTTCGCGGAGCCTGGATGAAAGTCTCCTGTGAGTCACCGTGCTCGCCCGCCCGACTTTATTGTTAAAAAGAAATCAGAGAGATTGTGTTGGGCGCTGTGACTCACGCCAGCAATCTTACCACTTTTGGGGGCCCAGGAGGGCGGGTCACCTGAGGTCATGAGTTCGAGGTCAGCCCGGTCATCCCGGTGAAAATACGCCTCATAGAGTAAGAAGAAATGAAAAAAGAAAAGTAATCATACACATGAGTGTGTGCAACTGTAACACAACGAGGTGCTGGGTGACTCCACACCCCGCCCCACTTTTATGTATGACATCCTGTTACCCTTTTCTCATTCTGGCTGGAGGGCAACATTGTGATAGTTGCTTATGGCAACACCTACCTTTTGGCTTCAACCCATTGTCCTGCAATGCTGTTCAAGTAGCTGGCGTTGCAAGTGTCCACACCTTTATATCCAGCTAACTTTCTATTTTTATCTTCTGTACCTCAAATCTGTCTTTATTTGATTTACATTAAAAAAAAAAAAAAAAACAAGAAAAACAAGATAATTACGAATGCTACGACACGTTGCTTGTCATTTTTCCGCTGAGGCCAAGCCGGCATTCTGTGCAGCGTCCCAATTTTAATGTAGGTGCTGCCGAAGCGAGCACACGCTGAACCCGTCTCAGCTTTTGTATGTTTGTCTTTTTTGTGTGTGTTCTGTAGGGAGCGGGCTGCGCATTCTTTCGAGACCAGTCTCGAACGTGTAACCTCACGATTCGCCCGCCTCAGCATTCCTACTGCTGTGATTACAGGCTTGAGCAGCCCAGCCCAAACAAAATTGTGTTTCTGTTTTCAAGACTGGGTTTCCCCATGTTTGTCGGGCGGGTTTCGACCATCTAGGCGCCTGGATGACAGGCTCCCCTGAGTCACCGTGCTAGTCCGTTCGACTTTAGAGTTCAAAAGAAATCAGAGAGATTGTGCCGGGCGCTGTGTCTCACACCAGCAATCTTAGCACTTTGGGAGGCCGAGGTGGGTGGGTCACCTGAGGTCACGAGTTCGAGGTCAGCCTGGGCATCCCGGTGAAAAAAACGCCTCATAATAAAAAGAAGAAAAGCAAAAAAATATATATATATAAATTCAATCATACCGATAATTGTGTGCAGCTGTTACAAAACGAGGTGCCGAGTGACTCCACCTCCCGCCCCGCCTATCTTTATGACATACTGTCTCTCTCTTCTCACCCAGGCTGGAGTGCAACATTGCGAATTGTGCTTATTGCAACACCTGCTTTTTGGGTTCAAGCGATTTTCCTGCATTGCCCTTCAAGTACCTGGCGTTGCAGGTGTCCGCATTTCCACGTCCAGCTAACTTCCAATTTTTATTTTCGGTACCTCAAATCTGTTTTTATTTGATTTTCACAAAAAAAGCCACAAGGAAAACCATATAATTACGGAACACAGCACCCCTCTGCTTGTCACTTTTGCGCTGCGGCTAAGCCGGCATTTCGTCTAGCGTCCCAATTTCGATGTAGGTGCTGCCGAAGCGAGCACACGCGAATCTGTGTTAATTTTCTTTTGTTCTTCTGATTTTTTGTATTTTTTAGGGAGCAGGCTGCGCTGTCTTTCGAGACCGGTCTCGAACCTATGACCTCACGATCTGCCCGCCTCAGCATTTTAAGTGCTGTGATTACAGGCTTGAGCAGCCCAGCCAAAACCAAATCGTGCTTTCGTTTTCAAGACTTGGTTTCACCAAGTCGGTCGGTGGGTCTCGAACCCGCAACTTCTCGTGAACCACCTGGCTTGGTTTTCGAGGTGCCTGCCTGGACGATAAACCCCCGTGAGTCGTGTGCTCAGCCGCCGGACTTTATTGTTAAAAAGAAACCAGAGAGATTGTGCCGGGCGCTGTGACTCACGCCAGCAATCTTAGCACTTTGGGAGGCCGAAGTGGGCGGGTCACCTGAGGTCATGAGTTCGAGGTCAGCCCCGTCCTCCAGGTGAAAAAACGCCTCATAGAGTAAAAAGAAATGAAAAAAGAAAAGTAATCATACACATGAGTGTGTGCAACTGTAACACAACGAGGTTCCGGGTGACTCCACCCCCTGACCCACTTTTATGTATGACGTCCTATTACCCTCTTCTCATTCTGGCTAAAGGGCAACATTGCGATTGTAGCTTATGGCAACACCTGCCTTTTGGTTTCAACCCATTGTCCTGCAATGCCGCTCAAGTAGCTGGCGTTGCAAGTGTCCGCACCTTTATATACAGCTAACTTTCTATTTTTATCTTCTGTACCTCAAATCTGTCTTTATTTGATTTACATAAAAAAAAAAAAACAAGAAAAACAAGATAATTACAAATGCTAGGACACTTTGCTTGTCATTTTTCTGCTGAGGCCAAGCCGGCATTCTGTGCAGCGTCCCAATTTTAATGTAGGTGCTGCCGAAGTGAGCACACTCTGAACCCGTCTCAGCTTTTGCATGTTTTTCTTTTTTGTTTGTGTTATGTAGGGAGCGGGCTGCGGTTTCTTTCGAGACCAGTCTCGATCGTGTGACCTCACGATTCGCCTGCCTCAGCATTCCAACTGCTGTGATTACAGGCCAGAGCAGCCCAGCTCAAACCAAATTGTGTTTCTGTTTTCAAGACTGGGTTTCCCCATGTTCGTCGGGCGGGTCTCGACCATCTAGGCGCCTGGATGACAGGCTCCCCTGCGTCACTGTGCTAGTCTGTTCGACGTTAGAGTTCAAAAGAAACAAGAGAGATAGTGTCACGCGCTGTGTCTCTCGCCAGCAATCTGAGCACTTTGGGAGGCCGAGGTGGGCGGGTCACCTGAGGTCATGAGTTTGAGGTCAGCCTGGTCATCCCGGTGAAGAAACGCCTCATAGAGTAAGAAGAAATGAAAAAAGAAAAGTAATCATACACATGAGTGTGTGCAACTGTAACACAACGAGGTGTCGGGTGACTCCACCCCCTGCCCCACTTTTATGTATGACATACTGTTACACTCTTCTCATTCTGGCTGGAGGGCAACATTGCGATTGTTGCTTATGGCAACACCTGCCTTTTGGTTTCAACCCATTGTCCTGCAATGCTGTTCAAGTAGCTGGCGTTGCAAGTGTCTGCACCTTTATATCCAGCTAACTTTCTATTTTTATCTTCTGTACCTCAAATCTGTCTTTATTTGATTTACATAAAAAAAAAAAGAAAAACAAGAAAAACAAGATAATTACGAATGCTCCGACACTTTGCTTGTTAATTTTTCGCTGAGTCCAAGCCGGCATTCTGTGCAGCATCCCAGTTTTATTGTAGGTGCTGCCGAAGTGAGCACACGCTGAACCTGTCTCAACTTTTGTATGATTTTCTTTTTTGTGTGTGTTCTGTAGGGAGCGGGCTGCGCTTTCTTTCGAGATCAGTCTCGAACGTGTGACCTCACGATTCGCCCGCCTTAGCATTCCAACTGCTGTGATTACAGGCTTCAGCAGCACAGCCCAAACCGAATTGTGTTTCTGTTTTCAAGACTGGGTTTCCCCATGTTGGACTGGCGGGTCTCGACCATCTTGGCGCCTGGATGACAGGCTCCCCTGAGTCACCATGCTCGTCCGTTCGACTTTAGTGTTCAAAAGTAATCAGAGAGATTGTGCCGGGGGCTGTGTCTGACGCCAGCAATCTTAGCACTTTGGGAGGCTGAGGTGGGCGGGTCACCTGAGGTCACGAGTTCGAGGTCAGCCTGGGCATCCCGGTGAAAAAAACGCCTCACAATAAAAAGAAGAAAAGCAAAATAAATAAAGAAAGAAAGAAAGAAAGAAAGAAAGAAAGAAAGAAATTCAATCATACCGATAAGTGTGTGCAGCTGTTACAAAACGAGGTGCCGAGTGACTCCACCCCCCGCCCCGCCTTATTTTATGACATGCTATCTCTCTGTTCTCACACAGGCTGGAGTGCAACATTGCGAATTTTGCTTATTGCAACACCTGCTCTTTGGGTTTAAGCCATTGTCCTGCAATGCCCTTCAAGTAGCTGGCGTGCAGTTGTCAGAACCTCCACGTCCGGCTATCTTCCTATTTTTATTTTTTGTACCTCAAATCTGTCTTTATTTGATTTCCACAAAATACCACAAGAGAAACCATATAATTACGAATGCTGCAACACGTTGCTTGTCATTTTTCCGCTGAGGCCAAGCCTTCATTCTGTCTAGTGTTTCAACTTTGATGTAGGTGCTGCCGAAGCGAGCACACACTTAACCCGCCTCAGCTTTTTTCTGTTTTTGTGTTTTCTGTAAGGAGCGGGCTGCGCTCTTTTTCGAGACCAGTCTCGAATCTGTGACCTCACGATTGCCCCACCTCAGCATTCCAGCAGCTGTGATTACAGGCTTGAGCAGCCCAGCCCAGCCCAAACCCAATTGTGTTTTCGTTTTCAAGACTGGGTTACACCATGTTGATCCGGCGGGTCTCAAACCCACAACTTCATGTTATCCGCCCACCTTGGTTTTCGAGAAGCCTGGATGAAAGTCTCCTGTGAGTCACCGTGCTCGCCCGCCCGACTTTATTGTTAAAAAGTAATCAGAGAGATTGTGTCGGGCGCTGTGACTCACGCCAGCAATCTTACCACTTTGGGGGGCCAAGGTGGGCGGGTCACCTGAGGTCACGAGTTCGAGGTCACCCTCGGCATCCCCTTGAAAAAACGCCTCACAAAAACAAGAAGAAAAGAAAAAAGAAAAGTAATCATACAGGTGAGTGTGCTCAACTGTAACATGACGAGGTGCTTCTAACTGCTGTGATTACAGACTTGAGCAGCCCAGTCCAAACCAAATTTTGTTTTTGTTTTCAAGACTGGGTTTCCTTATGTTTGTCGGGCGAGTCTGGAACCGGCTACTTCTCGTTATCCACCAGTTTTTGTTTTCTAGGCGCCTGGATGACAGGATCCTCTGTGTCACCCTGCCCGGGCTGCCGTTTTTAGTTTTAAACAAGAAATCAGAGAGATTGTGCCAGGAGCTTTGACTCCCGACAGATATCTTAGCACTGTGGGAAACCGAGAAGGGAGGATCACCTGAGGTCACGAGTTCCACGTCAGCCTGAACATCCAGGTGTAAAAACACTTCACATAAAAAAGGAGAAAAGACAAAAGAAAAGGATTCAAACAAATGAGTGTGTGCAATTGTAACAAAAAAAGGTGCTGAGTGGCTTCACCTCCCGCCCCTCCTTTCTTTATGAGGTACTGTTTCCCTCTTGTCAACCAGGTTGGAGTGCAACTGTGCGATTGTTGCTTATTGCAACACCTGCATTTTGGGTTCAAGTGGTTGTGCTGCAATGCCATTCAAGTAGGTGGGGTTTCAGGTGTTTTAACCAGCATGTCCACGTTATTGCCTATTTTTTTTTGTACCTCAAATCTGTCTTCATTTGATTTCCACAAATAAACCACAAGGAAAAAAAATAATTACGAAACGCTGCACCCCTTTGCTTGTCATTTTGGTGCTGCGATTCAGACAGAATTCTGTGTAGCATCCCAATTTTAATGTAGGTACTGCCCAACCAAGCACATGCCATACCCGCCTCAGCTTTTATATGTTTTTCTGTTTATATGTTTCTTATACGGAGAGGGCTTCGCTGTGTCTTTTGAGGGCAGTCTCAAACCTGTGACCTCAGGATCCACCCGCCTTAGCATTCTAAGTGCTGTGCTTACAGGCTTTAGCAGCGGAGCCCAAACCAAGTATTGTTTCAGTTTTAAAGACGGGGTTTCACCATGTTGGTCGTGCGGATCTCAAACCCGCAACTTCTCATAATTCACCCATCTTGGTTTTCGAGGCGCCTGTATGACAGTCTCTCGTGAGTCACCGTACCCGGCCGGCCGAATTTATTGTTAAAAAAGAAATCAGAGAGACTTGGCCGGGCGCTGTGACTCATGCCAGCAATCTTAGCACTTTGGAAGGCTGAGGTGGGCGGGTCACCTGAGGTCTCGAGTTTGAGATAAGCCTGGGCATCTCAATGAAAAAACACCTCACATAAAATAAGAGAAGAGAGAGAGATCCAAGATGGCTGATCGCTAACAGCTCGGGATTGTAGCTCCCAGTGAAAGCTCAGAAAACGTGAGGACGCCACATTTTCAGAGGAATTTTCGTCGCCCACGGACCAGAAGATTTCCAGTGGAGGAGCCCCGCAGGTCGTCAGCGCGACTTCTGTGGCCGGTGCAGCGGTTTTGCCGTCGCCTCGGCGCGGCAGCTCTTCGTGGGCAGTGAGAGGGACTGGTTCCCCTACTGACTGGTGTTTGGAGCTCCGGGAAGGCAGAGCCGCTTGCGGACTCAAGAAGGAAGCCAGACTGGAGATTCCCAGGCAGAAGAGCACCATCAGTCTTACCGCTGTTGTTTTGGCTGGCGCAGTGTGTTGCTCGGATTCCAGCACTGGGAATCAATAAATTGGACGTCCTCTCAGGAACTTAATCAGAAAGGCGCTAATTGTAAAGACATCAGATGGATAAAATCACAATAAAGGGAAAAAAACAGCCTAAAAAGGCCAAGAAAACTGAAAGTCAGAACCCCTCTCCCTCTACAGGGGATAGTAATTCCTCATCAGCAACGGAACAAGCCCTAATTGAAGAGGACTGTGTTCCAGTATCTGAAGGAGGCTTTAGAAGGTGGATGGTAAAAAACCTCTGGGAATTGAAACAAATTGTTCTAAACCAATGCAAAGAAACTAAGAACTTTGAAAAAAGGTTAGACGAAATGTTAAAAAGAATGGACAATATAGAAAGGAATATAAATGAACTAATGGAGTTGAAAAATACAACACGAGAACTTAGTGAAATATGCACAAGTTTGAATAGCCGAATTGATCAAGCAGAAGAAAGGATATCAGAGGTCAAAGACCGACTTAATGAAATGGAATGAGAAGACAAGAATAGAGAAAAAAGGATAAAAAGGAATGAGCAAAGTCTCCAAGAATTATGGGACTATGTGAAAAGACCTAATCTACGTTTGATAGGTGTACCTGAATGTGATGGAGAGAATGAATCCCAGCTGGAAAATATTCTTCAGGATATTATCCAGGAGAATTTTCCCAATCTAGCAAAGCAGGATACCATTCAACCTCAAGTAATACAGAGAACACCACAAAGATATTCCTTAAGAAGAGCAACCCCAAGACACATAATCATTAGATTCACCAGGGTTGAAACAAAGGAGAAAATACTAAGGGCAGCCAGAGAGGAAGGTCAGGTTACCCACAAAGGGAAGCCTATTAGACTTACAGCAGATCTCTCAGTAGAAACCCTACAAGCCAGAAGAGAGTGGGGGCCGATATTTAACATCCTCAAAGAACAGAAATTTCAGCCCAGACTTTCATATCCTGCCAAACTAAGCTTCACAATTGAAGGAAAAATAAAATCTTTTATGAACAAGCAAGTACTTGGAGATTTTATTACCACCAGGACTGCTTTACAAAAACTTCTGAAAGAAGCATTACACACAGAAAGGAACAACCAGTATTCGCCTTTCTAAAAATATACCAAAAAGTAAAGAACATCAACAGAAAGAAGAATTTACATCAACAAATGGATAAAATAGCCAGTTAACATCAAATGGCAGTAATCTTAAATTGAAATCGACTAAATTTTCTAATTAAAAGATACAGCCAATATCTAATGGTATACTATATCCAGACCTATTTCATATCCAAAGATATACATAGACTAAAAACAAAGGGTTGGAGAAAGATTTACCAATCAAATAGAGAAAAAAACAAATAAACAAAAAGGAGTTGCAATTCATGCATTTGCTAAAACAGATTTCAAATCAACAAAGGTAGAGTGGTATAAGGATCAATGCATCCTAACACCCAGATACATAAGACCCATAAAGAGATTCAGACTCAATGAAACAGAAAATTAATAAGGATATCCAGAATCTGAACTCAGATCAGTAACAAGTAAACTTAATAAGCAAACTCTCCACTTTAGATAAATAAAATATACATTCTCCATTTTAAATACATAAAATAATGATCGGCCATTATTAATAGCCATTTATAGAATAAAGCAATAGTTTTGTTCTCTCTCCCTCTGTTTTATTCCTCTCTTTTCCTTTCAAAAAAAAAAAAGACCCTCTATATCCTCTCTTTCTCTCAAAAAAAAAAAGTTACTTTCTTTTGGCTAAAGTTACAAAAATAACATATCAAGTACGCAGTCAGTAAATAATATAATCTCACCCTGAACATAGCGTGTGCAGTGAAGCCCTGTGGTGCTGAGATAAGAGTGAGGGATTTGGGGGTGGGCCAAAGAACAGGTACCAGAGCTCAGCTGCAGATTAGAAACAACAAAAATTCTGGAATATAAAACAAAAAAAAAAAAAAATAAGAGAAGAAAATGTAATCAGACAGGTGAGTGTGTGCAATTGTAACAAAACGAGGTGCCGGCTGACTTTACCTCCCACCGTCTCACCTTTCTATATTAGGTACTGTTTTCTTCTTGTCACCCAGGCCGGAGTGAAACAGTGGGATCTTTGCTTATTGCAACACCTGCCTTTTGGATTTGAGCGATTGTTGTGCAATGCCCTTCAAGTAGCTGGCGTTGCAAGTGTCCACACCACCACGTCCAGCTAACTTTCTATTTTTATTGTTTTGTACCTCAAATCTATCTTTATTTGATTTCCAATAACAACCACAATGAAAAAAAAAATACGGATGCTGCACTCTTCTGCGTGTCATTTTTGCGCTGCGGCCACGCAAACCTTCTGTGTAGCGTCCCAATTTTAGTGTAGGTGCTGCCAAAGGGAGCACATGCCATACCCGACTTAGCTTTTATATGTTTTTATGTTTTTTATCGGGAGAGGCTGAGCTGTGTCTTTCGAGGTCAGTCTTGAACCTGTGACCTCACGATTCGCCCTCCTTGGCATTCCAAAGTGCTGTGATTACAGGTGTGAGCTGCCTAGCCCAACCCAAGTTTTGTTACCGTTTTAAAGATGGGGTTTCACCAGGTTGGCCAGGCCCCTCTCGAACCGGCAACCTCGAGTGATCCGCCCACATTTGTCTTTGAAGTGCCTGGAAGACAGACTCCCATGAGCCACGGTGCCCGTCCGGTCAACTGTATTGTTAAAAAAGAAATCAGAGAGACTTGGCCGGGCGCTGTGACTTACGCCAACTATTTTAGCACTTTGAAAGGACTAGATGGGCGGGTCACCTGGGGCTACTAGTTTGAGGTCACTCTGGGCATCTTTTTGAAAACCCGCCTCCCAGGCCGGGCGCAGTGGCTCAAGCCTGTAATCCCAGAACTTTGGGAGGCCGAGGCGGGTGGATCACGAGGTCAAAAGATCAAGACCAGCCTGGTCAACATGGTGAAACCCCATCTCTACTGAAAATACAAAAAATTAGCTGGACATGATAGCGAGTGTCTGTAATCCCAGCTACTCAGGAGGCTGAGGCAGGATAATTGCCTGAACCCAGGAGGCGGAGGTTGCGGTGAGCCGAGATCACACCATTGCACTCCAGCCTGGGTAACAAGAGCGAAACTCCGTCTCAAAAAAGAAAAGAAAAGAAAAGAAAAGAAAACCCACCTCCCTAAAAAAAGGAGAAAAAAAAGAAAAGAAATCGGACAGATCAGTGTGCACAATTGTAACAAAACGATGTGCCGGGTTATTCCAACCCCCAGTCCGCCTTTCTTTATGACCTACTCTTTTCCTCTTGTCATTCAGGCTAGAGTGCAACAGTGCGATCGTGGCTTATTGCATCACCTGCCTTTTGGGTTCAAGCAATTGTCCTGCCCATGCCCTTTAAGTAGTTGGGATTGCACTTGTCAACCGCACCATCACGTCCAGCTAACATTCTATTTTTTTATGTACCTCAAGTCTATCTCTATTTGATTACTACAATACAGGTACAATGTCAAAAAAAAAAAAAAATACGGAACGCTGCATTTTTTTGCATGTTATCCTTGCGCTGCGGCCATGTCGACCTTCTGTGTAGCGTCTGAATATTATTATAGGAGCTGCCGAAGCGAGCGAATGCCATTTCTGGCTTAACTTTTTTATATATCAGTCCTCTGCTTCTTGCTAGGAAGGCTCCACCCTTCTTTCCTAGTGACAGTGAGAGCCTGGATGACCCCTGCCTGAGGCATTTTTAACTGCAGGGAGTCTCCTTTTTGAATGTAATAGTGGCGCTTGATTTGCACAACAGGTTTAGCCAGAGAAGGGGGGCAGGGGCAGTTCATTAAGTACAAGATAGTCTGTTCTCTTACCACCTTCATAGCTCTAACAATATTGGTTCTGTTTCTTCCCATGGGGGGTTACAGGGTTGTCGTCTGGACTGTGGGCTTTTTGGGGGCATATGAGTCTGGCCCCCCTCTTTTTTAGTCCAGTGGCCCTTCCATTAAATTGAACAGAGCCCTGTCACATTTTATCTGGATTCTCGTGCTTAGGATCATTCTATTCTCCCATCAACTGTGGGCATTTCTTCAATGTCCTATTTCTTGACAAAATGCACACTGATCACGCTGCAGGAAGAGGCAGGCAGACTGTGGGGCTTTCCAGGAACCCCCCTTTTTCCATGCTCTTGGGGGCGTTCCTCTCATAGCAGCAGCTATCAAGTCAGCCTTCCGTTGAGCCTGACGTTCCCTTTCCCTATGATTTTCCCTCTGGCTTACGGCCTCTTGGTTTACAAATGCCTGGTTAGCTACTTCCAATAACCGAAGTATTCATGCATGCGAATCCTGCCTGCTCTCTTAGCCATTTCGAAGGGTTTTACACTAACTGCAACCACGAGTCTATGTATGGAAATTGATCAAGGTGTTCTAGCTCGCCGTATATAACCGCATGCCTTACTTTTGAGTCAAGCGGCCTGTCTAGGGTCTCTTCTAGGGGCCAACCGACCCTAAATGCTAGCCAATCTTCCCTACATAAAACCCTTAATATCTCTGGTGTCATAGTTACTTTATAATTTCCACTAAATCCCTTCTTGAAATTTTTCAGCATGGTTTCTGAAGGGGAGGAATGGCTATGGAAGTGAGCCATATTAACAATTCAAAGAAACAATTCCCACATTTAGGAGAGTGTTAGCTCACTTACAGCAGTTCCCACCTTGAAAGAGGCAGCATGGAGCACTTTCCAGTTTCCATTCACTTCAATCCTTTTACAATGCCCAGAGGCTTCTTCACTCAGCCTATGTGACTGTCTCTAATTTTTACAAATTGTTCGACGACACAGACACACATCCACACACACAGACACACATCCGAATGCTCTCCTTCCAACACAGAGCTACCTTTCAACGTGCCAATCTGGCGCCGGTGGGTGATTAGGCCACGCTTCCACCAAACACGGGGTGAGCCACTTTCCCAAGTTCAATCTTACCAAATTCAGTTGTCCGGACTTCCCCAAATGCTCGTGGCTCCTCGGTGTTCAGCCACCGGGTGGATCCCTACTGCAGGGCCTCCCTGCTCCGCTCTGGTGAGGCTTTTCCACCAGGCAAATACCTGTCCGGGAGCGCGCTCAGGATGCATCACCCCAGGGAGCCGGAGTCCCCCCGAAGGGCTGCTCCACAGGGCTAGGCAAACAACCTAAGAGACTTTTTCCCACCATCTGCTACCCGAGACTGGCTTCCCGGCCAATGCACCAAAAATGTAGCAGGAGCGGCCGCGGGAAATAGATCTCTCAGACACCGAATATAGGAGGAAGAAGCTTATTCAGCCGGGAGCAAGGTGGCATAGTTGCCTATCAGCCAAGCTCCACAAACAGAGGAAGGTTCCTTCTTCATATAGACTTATACTTTAGATGTTACAGGTGGAAAAAATCTTAGGTTTATAGCTTAACATATGAAAAGGATCTCGGTTTACAGTCTCAGGAATTACATATGAAAAGGGTTTTGGTTTACAGTCTTAGAAATGAAAAGGGGAATTTATAGTCTTAGGAAAAAAAGGGGAAGTTTATCTGAGTTGCCTGGGTCTCCCTCTTCAGCGGAACTGAAGCTGGAGCTGTAGCCTGGATCTTGGTTTGATCCTTGGTCTTGGCCTTGACCTTTGGCCGGCAAAGCCTGAGCCCCTTGGCAATGCGTGCATGAGCTCTCTTCCCAAACTTGGGGGGCGGGCAATGCAGGCAAGTCGACGGAGCTTGCAGTTGACACACTTTGGGATCTTGGGCTTAACCTCCTTGGGCTTAACCTCCTTGGGCTTTACGAGGGCCTTGCTAGCCTCGGCACGTTCACTCATGGCCTTGGCATTGTTGGCCTGCATCTTTTTTAGGCCCTTCTAATTGTGCTTTTTGGCATAGCGCATGTTCCTCGGGATCTTAAGATCCACCCCCTTAAGAGATTTGTATCATTGTGATCGGGGTTTCCTGATACCATTTCTGTGCCGTTTTCGGGACTAGTTGTGTGTGGTGTGGTTCTTGGACTTGGCCATGTCTGCACCTAAGCCGCGGTTCCCAAAGCACCTAGGATCAAAAGAGAAAGGAGCCGCAGTGCAGCACGGGTAATAGGGTCAACAGTGCCAAAAAGTACTACTCGACTCAGGATTTTTTTACCTAGGACCTCAGATTTATTCCTTGTTTTTATTTTGGCAAAGGTTTATATTTTTAGTATTAGTCTTTTAAAGCAGACACAGATTTGTTCAGACTAAAGCTCATTTTAAGAGTACACAGAAGCTTTGAAGAAAGATAAAATTAAAACGGGGCCCAAAGTGTCTCCGGCCGGATGTCCTGGCGCTTGTGAAGGCAAGGCCAAGAGTTCAAGGCCAACCAACCTCAGCAACTTTACAAGCTCTCATTGATTGGCAAAAGAAAAATAAATTAAACCTAACAATACAGAATAATAAAGATTAAGAGATAAGTTTCTTTAACAGAAAACTGATAATCCAAGGTAATTTTATTTGTAGGCTGAAGTACTTACCACTGCAAAAGCAAATGCATACAGTTCAGAATATAAACTCAACAGTGGAAATCTATAGTTGTACTTTTCTTTCTATTACATCAGAATAATTAGCGTAGTATGTGCAGACAACTTGCATTTATATAAATTAAACAGTATTTTATATGATAGTATTTATACAATAGTATGGATATAAGGCCACAATATTTTCTTCAAATCTTTTAAGGTCATTTGAACATTGTTATTCATACTGTTAAAATATGAAGTCTTAACTGAATTATGGCTATAGACAATTTTTAAAAATCTTACATTGTGACTAGTACATTAAAAATATTTATAATTGGATATATCTATATCTACAAAAATTTGCTACCAAATTGTTAACAGAAGATATTATTCTGACATGCTTACTAGTTTATCCAATATGGATAATTATAGGTAAGCTTGATTTTAGTGTCATTTCAACCTAAATTGGAATACTGCTATTACAGGACAAATAAACAAGGGCAATGTGGCCACTGAAAAACCACAATAGCTCTTGTTAGCTTTGTTGCAAGCTCAAATATATTCCACTATGTGAACAAAATCAGATTCCAATTACTCATCTAAAAGTGCTGGCCGGGTGTGGTGGCTCATGCCTATAATCCCAGCACTTTGGGAGGACAAGGTGGGTGGATCATGAGGTTAAGAGATCGAGACCATCCTGTTCAACAATGTGAAACCCCGTCTCTACTAAAAATAAAAAAATTAGCTGGGCATGGTGGTGCATGCCTGTAGACCCAGCTACTTGGGAGACTGAGGCTGAAGAATTGAGTGAACCCAGAAGGCAGAAATTGCGGTTAGCAGAGATCACACCATTGCACTCCAGTCTGGGTAACAAGAGCGAAACTCCATCTCAAAAAAAAAAAAAAAAGAAGTGCTTACAGACATTTTCAGTTGTGTTTCAGTGTAGATCTCCAATAACAAGAATAGAAGATGACAGCAGCAGAGATGAAAAAGAAAGCTTATTAAATTCTGTCGAGAATATTTTCTCCTTTTATATAATGCTCATGTTTCTCATGCTGAGAGTAGCTGTGCACTTTGAGTGTTACTCTTTGAGGGGAATGTTTTCTGGCTGACTTGATCAATCTTTATTTTTTATTTATTTTTATTTCTTGAGACGGAGTTTCGCTCTTGTTACCCAGGCTGAAGTGCAATGTTGCAATCTCGGCTCACTGCAACCTCCGCTTCCTGGGCTCAGACAATTCTCCTGCCTCAGCCTCTTGAGTGGCAGGGATTACAGGCAAGTGTCACCATGCCCAGCTAATTTGTTTTTTGTATATTTAGTAGAGACGGGGGTTTCACCATATTTACCAGGGTGGTCTCGATCCCTTGACCTCGTGATACACCCGCCTCAGACTCCCAAAGTGCTGGGATGACAGGCATAAGCCACCGGGCCCGGCCCCTCAGATCAGTTTTTTAAATATTTTCTAGGATGGGTGCGGTGAATCACGCCTATAATTCCAGCACTTTGGGAGGCTGAGGCGGGTGGATCATGAGGTCAAGAGATCGAGACCATTCTGGTCAACATGGTGAAACCCCGTCTCTACTAAAAACACAAAAATTAACTTGGCATGGTGGTGCACACTTGTAGTCCCAGCTACTCGGGAGGCTGAGGCGGGAGAACTGCTTGAATCCAGAAGGCGGAGGTTGTGGTGAACTGAGATGGTGCCATTGCACTCCAGCCTGGGTAACAACAACGAAGCTCCGTCTCAAAATAAATAAATAAACAGACAGACAAACAGATAGATAGATAAATTAGATTAGATAGATAGATAGATAAATAAATGTTTTCTACAAACAGGGTCTTTCATCACTTTGTTGCAATCCTCGTGACCCGGCGGCTCAACGTTTTAGGATGATGGATAGGCTCGAGCCACACTGTGCCTGGCCTTCAGGGACTGATTCCCGATTACAACTGACGTGCTAATTTTTTTTCTTTTTTTCATTCTTCTCTTTTTGAGATGGAGTCTCACTCTTTGCCAGGTTAAGGGAGGTGCATCGCTTTGGAATCAGCAGCCCTGCCGCCTTCTAGAGCGCCATTCAAATGCAGAAAGCCCTGTTTCCCTTCTGGAGTCAGAGGTGATGGCTCCCATGGCCTCGGGCTCCCCTCCATTTATTCGGAAACTTTTGCAGGTGCCGCCCCGCAAGAAGGCTGGCTGTGGCTGGGTGTTGGGGGATGCGGTGGGGCTGGAAGAGTCTCCTTTTCTTCTGCTTCAGCCTTCAGTAGCTGGAATGACAGAAGGGCACCACCATGCCCCGCTACTTTTTCTATTTTCAGGAGGGATGGGGTTTCGCTATGTTGGTCAGGCTGGCCTCGAACCCCTGACCTCAAGTGATCTGCCCTCCTGGGTCTCCCAAAGTGCTGGGATGATGGGCATGAGCCACCAGGACTTCACCCTTGAAGAGAAAGCATGTGGGCTGGGTACGGTGGCTCACACCTGTCATCCTAGCACTTTGGTAGGCCCAGGAGGGAGGATCACTTGAGGTCAGGAGTTTGAGTCATGCCTGGCCAACGTGATGAAACCCCATCTTTACTAAACGTACAAACGATTAGCCAGGTGTGGTGGTGGACACCTGTGATTTCAGCGACCCGGGAGGCTGAAGCAGGCAGTCAGGCAGGCAGGCAGGCATGAGAATTTTTTGAACCTGGGTAGCGGAGGTTGCCCTGAGCTGAGATTATGCCGTTGCACTCCAGCCTGGGTGACAGGGGTGAGACTCTCTCTTGGGGTGGGGGTGGGGAGAAGAGCAATCTCGCACCCTGCCACCTTTCACTGCAGCCGGCCCTTCCTTAGGCTCTGAATGACGTGTCATTTCAGGCAGGTTGACTCCATCGATCCCCTCTCTCCATTAGCGACTCAGTAAAGTAACTTGGACTTTGTGTCACCCCATCCTGAAGATGGATGTGTGGAATCCCACTGGGAGGGAGGGGAGAAATGGATTGGGGTACGTGGTGACCTGGACCTGCCTGGGGAGACTGTCACCCTTCGCTGCTCACTAAAAGATCAGGTAGGGGCAGAGAGAGAGCTTTGCCTTTGGCTCTTTGAAGGTTCGCCTGAAATTGTCAACTCGTCAGAGACAGATGAATCAGAGAATAGGCCAGACACGTTTTATTTCTGCGACCCCTGCAGAATGAAGGCCCCCAGGATGACTTGGGTTCCACAGGGTGTATCTTCTCTGACTGTAGGTCCTGAGACCTTTGGTTCTGGGGGAGGGGGAGGCCCCTGCCTCTTCCACGAAAAGGAAAGAGCGCCTGCTTACAGAGGAAGAGAGGAATCTAGACAGATGGGCCCTGATGGGCTTCCCCACTCGGTGTAGGATTTGGGGAGGTCGAGGCCAGGCTCTCACTTGGGTGAAAGGAACATGTTTCAGACTTTTCTCTCTGTCACTCATGGCATCTATACTTCCCGTATTTCCCTGACAAACTCCTCGACTTAAAAATACACGGTTAAGGAAAACCTTACCTAGCGAAACCGATCGTGGAGGCACTAAGGAAGAAAGCTCATTACCGCGGCATACATTTCTAGACATAGGACCTATCGTGGTGTGTTCGTGTGCGTGATTTCTTTTTTTTAATATGTAGACACTAGTTTATTTTTATCATTTAGTACCATAAAATATACAGAAGTCTATTATAAACAGTTAACATTTATCAAAAGTTACACACACAAGCACAGTACATGGTTCCATTCAGTCAAGAGAAACATAAACAAATGTGAAGGTGCAGCATTAAGTCATAACCGCACAGACTGATGGGAGTGCACTGTGCCACTGGAGTAATTCCGCTGCCTCTCCTACTGCTCTTGCCGTGAGCTCGTTCGAGAGTGTTCACTTCAAATGCCATGTGACACTAGCCATCTCTGCGGAGCACCGGTCTCTCCTGTAGATTGTATATCACAGTGAAATGTGATCTCTCGTGGTTTTCCCTGATTTTTCATGCTTAGTGCAACAGCGTAAACCTGAAGAACACAATGGGATGCATACGATGTGCCACTGGTGATGTTGGACATGCTCCCAAGAAGCAGAAAAACGTCTTGGCAGTACAAGCAAATGGCGGATTGATTGACATGTGCTGTAGACAGAGGCCTGCAGCTGCAGTTGCCCACCATTTCAAGATACATGATCCAGCCCTCTGTGCCTTCACTGAGAGCTGCAATTTTCAGTTGTTCCTACTGTGGCATCTTGGAAATTCCCTCCCTTTTTTTTTTTTTTTTTGAGACAGTTTCTCTGTTGTTACCAAGACTGGAATGCAGCAATGGCACGATCTCGGCTCACCGCAACCTCCGCCTTCTGGGTTCAAGCAATTTTCCCGCCTCAGCCTCTCGAGTAGGTGGAACTACAGGCGTGCTCCACCATGCCCAGCTAATTTTTGTACTTTTGGTAGAGACAGGGTTTCACCTCATTGACCAGGATGGTCTCGATCTCTTGACCTCGTGATCCACCCACCTCAGCCTTCCAAAGTGCTGAAATTATAGGCGTGAGCCACCACGACCCGCCTCGTGTGAGTGATTTCTAAAACATGGCCACTGTATCGCTACTGGGCTGGGACGGCAGTGATGTTCTCGTGATGAGATGGTGGGTGGATCACAAAAGGTCGAGAGTTCGAGACCAGCCAGGGCAACGTGGAGAAACCTCGTCTCTACTAAACATACAAAATTAACCCGGCCCGGTGATAAGTTCCTGTCGTCCCAAGCTACTCAGGAGTCTGAGTTCAGGAGAATCGCTGGAACCCAGGAGGCGGAGGTTTTGGTGAGCCGAGATCCTGCCACTGCACTCCAGCCTGGGCGACGAGAGCGGAACTTTGTGGGGGTGGGGGGAGAAATGCGATGTTTGGGAGTTCAAACTTGACCCCGGGACGGGAGGGAGCGTGCTGCAAGCTGTCTTCATCTCCCCATGAAATCCACGCTGTCTCCGGGAGTGTGGATTTCACGAAACTTTGCTTTCCTATAACGGGTATTGCCACTCTGAGGTGGTGGGTCTGGAGTCCACTCGGAAACCCTATGGACTGGACTTCCATATTAGATAGGTCCCTTCTAGCCTCCGTCCACACGCCCCTGCCCCTGGTCTCCTCTTCCTTCTCTCTAGGGGAATGGAAGTTCCAGATGAACCCACCGGCGGGTGCCTAGGCCGTGTCCCCTGGGGGCTCTGGTCGACTAGTTGCAGGCAGGCATCACCCGAGAGGACTCCCTGGGCCCAGAAACGACGCGGTCTGAGAGGGATCGGGGAGAGGCCGGTGACCCGGCGTGCCTGAGCTGCCCCCATCGCCCAACCTCCACCCCGACCTAGGGCGATCCAGCGTTCCGTTCTTTTCCGTGCTGACGCCTACAAGCATCAGTTGTCTTCAGGCATCACCTAGCGGCCACTGTAATGCAAAATCGAGGTGGCGCGGAGGGAGGACTTCACAGAGCCTGGGGCAACCGGTTTCTCTTCCTCCCATCCGGAGGCCCCTCCCTCTCTCTCCCTCATTGCCCGGGGAACCTCCGCCCTGGTGGGGGCCCTATTGTTCTTTTATCGGTACTTTGTGTTTCTTTGTTTGTTGGTTGGTGTCTTTTACGCGCGTAGACCCTTCCACCTGGGCTTTATGAGGAGTTGGTTTATTTTTTAAGCCCCCCCGCCTGCCCCTTTACTCCAAGTCAATGAGTCTGTGAGGTGGGTTTCCCCCAACACCGCGCCTCCCACCACCCTGCGTGGAAACGTTCTGGAGCCAGCCGGGTGGGCCTCCATCGTCTCTCCCCTCCCCCTACTTTTTGCCGGTTGACATTTGCATGGGTGATAGCCAGGCCTCACCTCACTCAATGGCAACTGTTTTTGAAGATGGGGGTGGGGGTGGGGCAAGGTCCCACTTCCCCAGAGAGCTGGGGGCGATGGTACAGTCTTTGCTTCGTGTGGGGAAGTGGGTGGGTGGGCTGGACTGTAGTGGTGGGGCTTTTTCACCTCTTCACTCCTCAGGCGTTCCTCCCTCCCTAGGAAAGCTTTATCTTGGCTGGGTCTCTCAATCAGCTTTTATCATGATGTCTTATTTTCTCCTTCGTCAGGCCAGCATATTTGCAACACGAGAAGGGCATCGTGGTGCCACGCTGGGCCATAGCAGTATTTGCCCAAAATAGAAACGCAGTCTAAAAAGTGATACTTTGCTCCCTTAAATGACCGGAGGCGATGCCTTGGCACGGAATTCCAGGAAGGCGTATCTTTTCCACGGGACGTGTTAGCTGCTGTTTTTCTCCTGTCGTTGACTAGCGCTTTTGTGGATTTCTCGACGTCTAGTGACAGCCGGTTGATGTAAATTGTACTTCATAATGTGATAACCTGCTTTTTGCCAGTTAAAACTAACTCTCTCTTTCTCAGGCTAAACGCTGTTCAGGCTTTATGTTAGCTTCCTGAGCTGGGCAGACTCCATCTTACCTTCTACATTTTAGTGATTTTCAAACAATTCAGTATGTAACCAGAGTATGTAGCTGGGGCGGGCTGACACTGGACACCTTCAGGAATGCATTTGTTGATAAGAGGCCATGTTAAGTGGTACCAGCGGAGCCTGGGAATGTGGGTAGGTGCTATCCAGTGCCCAGAGCCCCCAGAGCCCCCATTACCTATATAAGTTGTATGTCTTTTGTGACAACTTTACCCCTCGCACCTGGCACTGTTTTATTTCTCTTGTACTAGCTTATCTTTGAACTTTTTGCTTACTCTGCTTTTGTGAAAAATTTTCTTCAGCTAAATTCCCCCTCTCTTTTAAAACTAGGGTATAAAAGACCACCGAACATTTTGTTAGGGGCTGAGAGAATTTTGGGCATCAGCCACCTCTCAGTCGCTGGCATAATAAAGGACTCAATTCAATCTCACAGTGTGGTCCATTCTTTGACTCTCTCGGGTACAACAATAAGGTCTTTCTTTCTTTCTTTCTTTCTTTTTCTTCCTCCTTCTCCTCATCCTCCTTCTTTTTCTTCTTCTTTTCTCTCTCTCTCCACAACCTCTCTTTTATTCTCTTCCCTCCTCCCTTCCCCCCTTTTTTTCTCTCCCCCATCCCTCTCCCTCTCCCTCTATTTCTTTTTAATATCAGCTCAGGCAGATCTAATCCAATTTATTCCCAAGGACGGTGTCTCATGCCTGTCATTGCAGCACTATGGGAGGCCGAGGTGGGCGGATCACCAGTGGTCAGGAGTTTGAGACCATCCTAGCCAACATGGTGAAAACCCCTCTTTACAGAAAGACAAAAATTAGACAGGTGCGGTAGCTCACGCATGTAATCCAAGCACTTTAAAGGTCAAGGTGGGCAGATCACCTGGAGTCGGGAATTCAAGACCGGCCTGACCAACATGGTGAAACCCTGTTTTTAGAAGAAAAAAAAAAGACAAAAATTAGCCGGGCGTAGTGGTGCGCTCCTGCAATCTCAGGTACTCAAAAGGCTGAGGCAGGAGTTTCAGTTGGACCCGGGAGTCAAAGGTTGCAGTGAGTGAGCGGAGATTGCACCACTGCACTCCAGCCTGGTGAACAGACTGAGACTCCCTCTTAAGAGAGAGAGAGAGAAAAAAGAAATCCAACCCTAAAATCTGGGTTTGCTTTCTCCGTTGACTCGGTTGTGACCCAGAATTACTGTCTGGATAAATCATGCACCTCTCTGTTCAGCTAGGATGCTGGGAGGATTTTTTCAGTCTGTATCTCCCCATGTCCTAAATAACCTGTGACCGAGCCCTGTCTGTTCTCTCTCAAATATGTAACTCCAAACACTCCTCTTTATTTCCACAAGTACACTCGGCCTCTTGCAACACCACTGGCTCTTGGGAAAACTTCCCAGATGGTGGTTTCGGCTTTTTGGCTATGAGGCCTGAGCCTGCTAACAACATTACTGTTTAGCTAATATTTTTGTATTGTTAGCGGAGATGGGGGTCTCACAATGTTGGCCTGGCCACGATGGTCTCCATCTCTTGACCTCGTTATCCACCCTCCTCTCTCTTTCCCTCTCTCTCTCTCTTTCTCTCTCTCTCTCTGTGCCTCTCTCTGTCTCTCTGTCACTCTCTCTCTGTCTCCCCCACCCCCACAATAGTGAAAACCTGTCTTTAGTAACAATAGTGTCTCTGTGTCTGTCTGTCTGTCTGTCTGTCTTTTGCTGCCCCTGCTGCTGTTGTTTTTGTTTTAAAAGTGCACCCGGGCCACCGATTATGGTATCAAAAGCATTATAAGATATGTGTAATTCTCTATCCATTGAGTACCCCTTTCCTTTCCTTCTCTCTGTCTCTGTCTTTCTCTCTCTCCCCATATATATATATACACACACAGAAACACATATGTATTCATATATATATATATATACACACACAAACACACATATATCTGATAATTTGATTTTTGTTGGCTAAAACTGACTCTTTCTCTCCCACTCTTTTTTTTTTTTTTTTTGCTCTTTTATCTTTTTTGTGACAGAGTTTCACTGCTGTTACCCAGACTGGAGTGCAATGGCACTATCTTGGCTCATGGCAACCTCCACCTTCTGGGTTCAAGCAATTCTCCTGCCTCAGCCTCCCGAGGAGCTGGGATTACAGGCACATGCCACCATGCCCAGCTAATTTTTTTTTTTTGAGGTGAGACATGGTTTCACTGTGTTGACTAGGATGGTCTCAATCTCTTAACCTCATGATCCACCCGTCTTGGCTGCCCTAAGTGCTGGGATTATAGGCGTGAGCTGCCATGCCCAGCCTGTGCTAGTTTATCTTTTAACTTTTTGCTTACTCTGCTTTTCTGAAAAGTATGCTTCAGCTGGTTTCCCCTCCCTTTTCAAACTAGGGTATAAAAAAAAACCCTAACTCTTTCTTTCTTTGGGGCTGAGAGAATTTTGGGCATTATCCACCTCTCTGTCGCTGGCTAAAATAAAAATCTCATTATTCAATTTCAGAGTGCGGTGCATTTCTTATCTCACTCAGATATAACATCTCTCTCTCTCTCTCCATTATTCTCTGTGTCTCTCTCTGTCTCTCTTATCTCTCTCCATCTCTGTCTCCCTCAATCGAGTGCAACATGTTGAGTTAAACACCTTCATTGGTTTTCATTGGTGGTGGTGGTGTGTGTGCATTTGTTTGTTTTGAGACTGAGTCTTGCTCTGTCCCCCAGGCTGGACCGCAGTGGCACAATATCAGCTCACTGCACCCTCTGCCTCCCTGGTTAATGAGTCTCCTGACACAGCCTGAGTAGCTAGAATTACAGGCATGCGCCACCACACCCAGCTAACATTTCTGTGTTTTCAGCAGAGCCTGGGGTTTCACTGTCTTGGTCAGGCTGGTATCAAACTCCTGACCTCCTGATACTTAACGCCTCGGCCCGGCCTCTCAAAGTGCTGGGATGACAGGCATGAGCCACTGCGCCTGATCCTGGCCATCTTCCTTGGTTTTAACTGGAGAATCTAGATTAGAGACACACCGTTTTCTATGTAAGAGAAGGACTTCTTTATCCTGGCGACTCAGGAAAACCAGGCCCCTTGTGATCCGTTTCAAACTGAGAGCCACCTCACGTTTGAAAAACGAATCTGCTCCCAAGTTCAGTGGAGGGATGTGGTGTGTAGGACGAGGGAGTCTGTTCCTTCTGACTTGGTCTGCACGGTGGGGCAGGGGGTAACCGGAGCTCAGTGTGGACCGATGGCTCCCTCTACTACAGGATCCACCATCTCCACCCTGGAACACAGGCCTTGGCACATCCTGGCCCTTCCTGGTATTAAGTCAGTCCAGGTGCGGTGGCTAATGCCGGTAACCCCAACACTTTGGGAGGCAGAGGCGGTAAGATCTCTTGAGTACGGGAGCTCGACCACCAACCTGGGGCTACATGGCTAAACCCCGGGGTCTGTGCCTGTAGTCATGGCTACTTGGAGACACTTCACCCTGGGAAAAAGACAGAGTGACACCGTGTCACAAACAGACAGATGGATGAACAGAGAGACAGACAGACAACAGCTATATTATGTCCTTCGCAGGGTAGAAAGCAAAACTAACAAAATACAACATTTAATTTATTTTTACTTTATTTATTTATTTATTTATTTTTTGAAATGGAGTTTCGCTCTAGTTACCCAGGCTGGAGTGCAATGGCGCGATCGCGGCTCATTGCAACCTCTGCCTCCTGGGTTCAAGAGACTCTCCTGCCTCAGCCTCCTGAATAGCTGGGACTACAGGCCCGGACGGGCGCAGTGGGTGGCTCATGCGTGTAATCAATCCCAGCACTTTGGGAGGTGGGCGGATGATGAGGTCAGGAGATCGAGACCATTCTGGCTAAAGCGGTGAAACCACGTGTCTACTGAAAATGCAAAAGTCATCCGGGCGTGGTAGCACATGCCGATATTCCCAGATACTCGGGAGGCTGAGGCAGAAAGAATCGCTTTTACCCGGGATGGAAAGGTTGCAGTCAGCCTAGATCGTGCCATTGCCCTCTACCCTAGGCGACAGAGTGAGACTGGGTCTCAAAATAAATAAATTCATTCGTACGTTCATACATTCGTTCGTTCTTTCATTGATTCATTCATTCTAAATAGACATGCAGGTTGTCAGCTTCTGGCCTCATGGTCTCTGAGCTGACGAGTCCCGTGATCTGCCTATCGCAGGACTGTACAGGTAAGGAGTTAAAAAAATATTTTTTAATCGTCATGTTTGAAACAACTAATTTTGTTATACGGAAATACACGGATGTACCACAAACACAGAAACAGCTCTTCTCTTTGGAAACGACTCTTTTAAAAATTGTCTTAGGCCTGGTGTGTGTGACAGTGATCCTTTTAGGTTTCTATCTTGACGGAGAGAATTTCCAGTTGGTCTCTCCTTTCTGGAAGGAAGGTTCACATCATCCGATGGGTGGAGACTTAGGCTGTGTCTCCCTGGGGTCCTGGTCGATTGCTTGTGTCAACTATTTGGGAGGTCACGGCGGCCCCACTGTGCTGTGGTAGGGGGAGGGCTCCATTCTTCCCCTCCTCCGCTCCCATTCCTGGCGATCCCACTACGTTCCGGGTTGACACTCTCTGTTGACAGGCAGACTTCGGGCATCTCCTAGCTGCCACTGTTACTCTAAAAACCGAGGCCTAACGGAGAAAGAACGCGCTCTGAAAACGGAGTCCTCTTGAAGGGAGAACGCTTAGGCAGCCTGCGCACAGCCCGAGGCAACTGTGTCTTGTCAGCTGCACCCGTCCCCACCCCCGCCCCCACCACCCTCTCCACCTGCCTCCCTCCCTTGTTGCCTAGGGAATCGCCATTCCGACCACTGAGTCTCATTGTTCTTTGATCAGATAAAAAGAATATCCTCCGAAATGAAAAGATAGGCTAAACTTCGTTTGGCTGGAGATTGGATTGATTTTTATCCACTCAACCTGAGAGTTACAGTGTACTATGTAGATTGACTGTTTTTGGTAAAGCCAGTTTAGTTTTCATCAGTTTTTAGAATGTGAGAAATCATATTTTATTCTGTCATTTTATCTTTTTCTTCGAGACAAAGTTTCGCTGTTGTTACCCAGACTGGAGTGCAATGGCGCGATCTCAGCTCACCGCAACCTCCGCCTTCTGTGCTCAAGCAATTCTCCTGCCTCACCCTCCCGAGTAGCTGAGATTACAGGCATGCGCCACCAAGCCCAGCTAACTTTTTTTTTTTATACAGAGTTTCGCTCTTGTTACCCAGGCTGGAGTGCAATGGCGCGATCTCGGCTCACCGCAACCTCCGCCTCCTGGGTTCAGGTAATTCTCCTGCCTCAGCCTCCTGAGTAGCGTGGATTACAGGCACGCGCCACCATGCCCAGCAATTTTTTTGTATTTTTAGTAGAGACGGGGTTTCACCATGTTGACCAGGATGGTCTCGATCTCTTGACCTCGTGATCCACCCGCCTCGGCCTCCCGAAGTGCTGGGATTACAGGCTTGAGCCACCGCGCCCGGCCGGCTAACTTTTGTATTTTTAGTAGAGACGGGTTTTCACCTCCTCACCAGGATGGTCTCTATGTCTTGACCTCGTGATCCACCCGCCTCGGCCTCCCAAAGTGCTGGGATTATAGGCGTGAGCCACCGTGCCTGGCCTCATTTTTTCTTCATAGCGTTTTCTAAAATTTTTACTTTTGCAACCTGATTAATAAGTATTCCTGACTGCGTTGGCTATTTTTGCCATAGAGAACAAATTTAATCCTCTGGTTATATTACTGGGTGGGTTTTTTCCCTTTAATTTTTATCTCAAAGGGCCCGTTCTCTGGCTTTTTCCTAACACTTTAAGTTATATTATGCAGTTGAAAAATCCATGGGACAAGCCTCATAGCACTTCATATGTTCTTGAAGTACTAAAGAAAATGGACCTGAGAAACCTAGCCCTACCTCAAGTTCATGTCATTTTTGTCATCTGTTTGGCTTTCCAGTTTTTAATACACAAAATAGCAGTAACAACATCCAGTAACAATTACAGGATAATTGTAAGAATCATAAATCACTTTGATAAGGATCTTCTGTTCAGTATGCATTTCTGAATTTTTAGTCATAGGAAGATAATGCTAGGTATAATTTCAGCTGTCTAGTGTGGACATATTATTATCTCAAGTAATTGTTGTCTTGATGTGAAATAAAAGTGCTTTAACATCAAAGGAACGTTCCACACAATTACATAACTATTGCTATTTTAGGAATATTATCAGGGTATCAGTAATATTAATAAAGGAATTAGAAAGCTTAAGCAACTAGCCATTTGGAAAGTTAAAAAAAAAAAAAAGAATAAATAGGCCAGGCGCGGTGGCATAAACCTACCTGGGAGGTTGTGGCGGGTGGATCAGGGATCAGGAGTTCGAGAACAGCACGGTCAGCATAGTGAAACCCTTGCCTCTACTAGAAATACAGAAAAGATAGTCACCGTGCTCGTCCGCCTGACTTTATTGTTAAAAAGAAATCAGAGAGATTGTGTTGGGCGCTGTGACTCACGTCAGCAATCTTACCACTTTGGGGGGCCCAGGTGGGCGGGTCACCTGAGGTCACGAGTTCGAGGTCACCCTTGGCATCCCGGTGAAGAAACGCCTCACAAAAAACAAGAAAAGTAAAAAGAAAAGTAATCATACAGGTGAGTGTGCGCAACTGTAACATGATGAGGTGCTGAGTGACTCCACCTCCCGCCCCGCCTTTCTTTATGACATACTGTTTTTCTCCTCTCACCCAGGCTGGAGTACAACATTGCGATTTTAGTTATTGCAACACCCGTGTTTTGGGTTAAGCGATTTTCCTGCATTGCCCTTCAAGTAGCTGGCGTTGCAGGTGTCCGCATTTCCACGTCCAGCTAACTTGCAATTTTTATTTTTGGTACCTCACATCTGTCTTAATTTGATTTCCACAAGATAGCCACAAGGAAAACAATATAATGACGGAACGCAGCACCCCTTTTTTTTGTCATTTTTGCGCTGCGGCTAAGCCGGCATTCCGTCTAGCGTCCCAATTTCAATGTAGGTGCTGCCGAAGCGAGCACACGCCGAAACCGTGTTAGATCTCTTTTGACTTTCTGATGTTTTGTATTTTATAGGGAGCGGTCTACCCTGTCTTTCGTGACCGGTCTCGAACCTGTGACCTCACGATCCGCCCGCCTCAGCATTTTAAGGCTGGGATTACAGGCTTGAGCAGCCAGGCCCAAAGCAAATTGTGTTTTCGTTTTCAAGACTTGGTTTCACCAAGTTAATCGGCGGGTCTTGAACCCGCAACTTCTCGTAAACCACCTGGCTTGGTTTTCGAGGTGCCTGCCTGGACGATAAACTCCCGTGAGTCATGTGCTCGACCGCCCGACTTTATTGTTAAAAAGAAACCAGAGAGATTGTGCCGGGCGCTGTGACTCACGCCAGCAATCTTAGCACTTTGGGAGGCCGAGGTGGGCGGGTCACCAGAGGTCACGAGTTCGAGGTCAGCCTGGGCATCCCGGTGAAAAAACCTCCTGGGTTCAAGCGACTCTCCTGCCTCAGCCTCCTGAATAGCTGGGACTACAGGCCCGGGTGGGTGCGGTGGGTTGCTCATGCGTGTAATCAATCCCAGCACTTTGGGAGGTGGGCAGATGATGAGGTCAGCAGATCGAGACCATTCTGGCTAACGCGGTGAAACCCCGTGTCTACTGAAAATGCAAAAGTCATCCGGGCGTGGTGGCACATGCCTATATTCCCAGATACTCGGGAGGCTGAGGCAGAAAGAATCGCTTGTACCCGGGATGGAAAGGTTGCAGTCAGCCTAGATCGTGACATTGCCCTCTACCCTAGGCGACAGAGTGAGACCGTGTCTCAAAATAAATAAATAAATTCATTCATACGTTCATTCATTCGTTCGTTCCTTCCTTCCTTCATTCATTCTAAATAGACATGCAGGATGTCAGCTTCTGGCCTCATGGTCTCTGAGCTGACGAGTCCCGTGATCTGCCTATCGCAGGACTGTACAGGTAAGGAGTTAAGAAAAATATTTTTTTAATCGTCATGTTTAAAACCACTAATTTTGTTATGCGGAAATACACGGATGTACCCCAAACGCAGAAACAGCTCTTCTCTTTGGAAACAACTCTTTTAAAAATTGTCTTAGGCCTGGTGGGTGTGCCAGTGATCCTTTTAGGTTTCGACCTTGACGGAGAGAATTTCCAGTTGGTCTCTCCTCTCTGGAAGGAAGTTTCACATAATCCGATGGGTGGAGACTTAGGCTGTGTCTCCCTGGGGTCCTGGTAGATTGCTTGTGTCAACTATTTGGGAGGTCACGGCGGCCCCGTTCTGCTGTGGTAGGGGGAGGGCTCCATTCTTCCCCTCCTCTGCTTTCATTCCTGGCGATCGCAGTCCGTTCCGGGTTGACACTTTCTGTTGGCAGGCAGACTTCGGGCATCTCCTAGTGGCCACTGTTACTCTAAAAACCGAGGTCTCATGGAGGAAGAACGCGCTCTGAGAACGGAGGCCTCATGGAGGAAGAACGCTAAGGCCGCCTGCCCACAGCCCAAGGCAACTGTGTTTTGTAAAATTTTTACTTTTGCAACCTGACTAATAAGTATTCCTGACTGCGTTGGCTATTTTTGCCATAGAGAACAAATTCAATCCTCTGGTTATATTACTGTGTGGGATTTTTCCCTTTACGTTAATTTTTATCTCAAAGGGCCCTTTCTCTGACTTCTTCCTAACTCTTTAAGTTATATTACGCAGTTGAAAAATCCATGGGACAAGCCTGGTAACACTTCTTATGTTATTGGAAGTACTAAAGAAAATGGATCTGAGAAAACTAGCCCTGCCTGAAGTTCATGTCATTTTTGTCATTTGTTTGGCTTTCCAGTTTTTAATACATAAAATAGCACTAACAACACCCAGTAATAATTACAGGATAATCGTAAGAATCATAAATCACTTTGATAAGGATCTTCTGTTCAGTATGCATTTCTGAATTTTTAGTCATAGGAAGATTGTGCCAGGTATAATTTCAGGTGTCTACTGTTGACACATTATTATCTCAAGTAATTGTTGTCTTGATATGAAATAAAAATGCTTTAACATCAAAGGAAAGTTCCACACTATTATATAACTATTGCTATTTTAGGAATATTATCAGGGTATCAGTAATATTAATAAAAGAATTAGAAAGCTTAAGCAACGAACCTTTTGGAAAGTTTTAAAAAAAAAAAGAATAAATAGGCCAGGCAGGGTGGCTCAAACCTACCTGGAAGGTTGTGGCGGGTGGATCAGGTGTCAGGAGTTCAAGACCAGCCTGGTCAACATAGTGAAACCCTTGCCTCTACTAGAAATACAGAAAAATTAGTCACCGTGCTCGTCCGCCCGACTGTATTGTTAAAAAGAAATCAGAGAGATTGTGTTGGGCGCTGTGACTCACGCCAGCAATCCTACCACTTTGGGGGACCCAGGTGGGCTTGTCACCGGAGGTCACGAATTCGAGGTCACCCTTGGCATCCCGGTGAAAAAACGCCTCACAAAAATAAAAAGAAAAGAGAAAAGTAATCATACAGGTTAGTGTGCGCAACCCTAACCTGACGAGGTGCTGAGTGACTCCACCCCCTGCCCCGCCTTTCTTTATGACATACTGTTTTTCTCTTCTCACCCAGGCTCGAGTACAACATTGCCGTTTTAGTTATTGCAACACCTGCGTTTTGGGTTCAAGCGATTTTCCTGCATTGCTTTTCCACTAGCTGGCGTTGCAGGTGTCCGCATTTCTACGTCCAGCTAACTTCCAATTTTTATCTTTGGTACCTCAAATCCGTGTTTATTTGATTTTCAGAAAAGAGCCACTTGGAAAAAAATGTAATTACGGAATGCAGCATCCCTTTGCTTGTCATTTTATCGCTGCGGCTAAGCCGGCATTCTGTCTACCGTCCAAATTTCAATGTAGGTGCTGCCGACGCGAGCACACGCCGAAACCGTGTTAGCGTTCTTTGGTTTTTCTGATTTTTTGTATTTTATAGGGAGCGGGCTGCGCTCTCTTTCGAGACCAGTCTCGAACCTGTGACCTCACGATCCGCCCGCCTCAGCATTTTAAGTGCTGGGATTACAGGATTGGTCAGCCGAGCCCAAACCAGATTGTGTTTTCGGTTTCAAGACTTGGTTTAACCAAGTGGGTCGGCGGGTCTCGAACCCGCAACTTCTCGTGAACCACCTGGCTTGGTTTCCGAGGTGCCTGCCTGGACGATAAACTCCCGTGAGTCGTGTGCTCGGCCGCCCGACTTTATTGTTAAAAAGAAACCAGAGAGTTTGTGCTGGGCGCTGTGACTCACGCCAGCAATCTTAGCACTTTGGGAGGCCGAGGTGGGCGGGTCACCTGAGGTCACGAATTCGAGGTCAGCCTGGTCATCCCGGTGAAAAAACGCCTCATCAAATGAGAAGAAACGAAAAAAGAGAAGTAATCATACACATGAGTGCGTGCAACTGTAACAAAACGAGGTGCCGAGTGACTCCACCCCCTGCCCCGCTTTCATATATGACATCCTGTTACCCTCTTCTCATTCAGGCTGGAGGGCAACATTGCGATTGTTGCTTATGGCAACATCTGCCCTTTGGTTTCGACCGATTGTGCTACAATGTCCTTCAAGTAGCTGGCGTTGCAAGTGTCCGCACCTTTATATCCAGGTAACTTTCTGTTTTCAGCTTTTGTACCTCAAATCTGTCTTTCTTTGATTTTCACAAAAAAAAAAAAAAAAAAAAAAAAACACAAGAAAAACAAGATAATGATGAACGCTACAACACTTTGCTTGTCATTTTTCCGCTGAGGCCAAGCCGGCATTCTGTGCAGCATCCCAATTTTTATGTAGGTGCTGCCGAAGCCAGCACACGCTGAACCCTTCTCAGCTATTGTATGTTTTTTTTTTGTGTGTATGTTCTGTAGGGAGCGGGCTGCACTTTCTTTGGAGACCAGTCTCGAACCTATGACCTCACGATTCGCCGGCCTCAGCATTCCAACTGCTGTGATTACAGGCTTGAGAAGCCCAGCCTAAACCAAATTGTGTTCCTGTTTTCAAGACTGGGTTTCCCCATGTTGGTCGGGCGGGTCTCGACCATCTTGGCGCCTGGATGACAGGCTCCCCTGATTCACCGTGCTTGTCCATTCGACTTCAGTGTTCAAAAGAAATCAGAGAGATTGTGCCGGGCACTGTGTCTCACGCCAGCAATCTTAACACTTTGGGAGGCCGAGGTAAGCGGGTCACCTGAGGTCAGCCTGGGCATCCCGGTGAAAAAAACACTTCACAACAAAAAGAAAAAAGAAAAATAAATAAATTAATTAATTAATAAATTCAATCACACCGATAAGTGTGTGCAGCTGTTACAAAACGAGGTGCTGAGTGACTCCACCCCCCGCCCCACCTTACTTTATGACATACTGTCTCTCCCTTCTCACCCACTCCGGAGTGCAAGATTGCGAATTTTGCTTATTGCAACACCTGCTTTTTGGGTTCAAGCGATTGTCCTGCAATGCCCTTCAAGTAGCTGGAGTGCAGGTGTCGGAACCTGCACGTTCAGCTAACTTCCTATTTGTATTTTTTGTACCTCAAATCTGTCTTTATTTGATTTCCACAAAAGACCACAAGAGAAACCATATAATTACGAATGCTGCAACACGTTTCTTGTTATTTTTTCGCTGAGGCCAAGACTTCCTTTGGTCTAGCGTCCCAACTTTGATGTAGGTGCTGCCGAATTGAGCACACACTGAACCCGCCTGAGCTTTTTTTCTGTTTTTGTGTTTTCTGTAAGGAGCGGGCTGTGCTCTTTTTCGAGACCAGTCTCGAATCTGTGACCTCACGATTGGCCCACCTCAGCGTTCTAGCAGCTGTTATTACAGGCTTGAGCAGCCCAGCCCAGCCCTAACCAAATTGTGTTTTCATTTTCAAGACTGGGTTACACCATGTTGGTCGGGCGGGTCTCGAACCCACAACTTCATGTTATCCACCTGCCTTGGTTTTCGATTAGCCTGGGTGAAAGTCTCCTGTGAGTCACCGTGCTTGCCCGCCCGACTTTATTGTTAAAAAGTAATCAGAGAGATTGTGTCGGGCGCTGTGACTCACACCAGCACTCTTACCACTTTGGGGGCCGAGGTGGGCGGGTCACCTGAGGTCACGAATTCGAAGTCACCCTTGGCATCCCGGTGAAAAAACGCCTCACAAAAACAAGAAGAGAAAAGAAAAGTAATCATACAGGTGAGTGTGCGCAACTGTACCATGACGAGGTGCTTCTAACTGCTGTGATTACAGACTTGAGCAGCCCAGTCCAAACCAAATTTTGTTTTTGTTTTCAAGACTGGGTTTCCTTATGTTGGTCGGGCAAGTCTGGAACCCGCAAATTCTCGTTATCCGCCAGTTTTTGTTTTCTAGGCACCTGTATGACAGGGTCCTCTGTGTCACCCTACCCGGGCTGCCGTTTTTATTTTTAAACAAGAAATCAGAGAGATTGTGCCGGTCCCTTTGACTCTCAACAGAAATCTTAGCACTGTGAAAAGCCGAGAAGGGAGGATCACCTGAGGTCACGAGTTCGAGGTCAGCCTGAACATCCTGGTGTAAAAACACCTCACAGTAAAAAGGAGAAAAGGGGGCCCAAAGTGGCTCCGGCCGAATGTCGTGGCGCTTGTGAAGGCGAGGCCAAGATTTCAAGGCCAACCAACCTCAGCAACCTTACAAGCTCTCATTGATTGGCAAAATAAAAAATAAATAAATAAATAAATAAATAAATAATAAAAATAAAAAATAAATAAATAAAAAATAAAAAGGAGAAAAGACAAAAGAAAACTAATCAAACAAATGAGTCTGTGCAATTGTAACAAAAAAAGGTACTGAGTGGCTTTACCTCCCGCCCCACCATTCTTTATGAGGTACTGTTTTCCTTTTGTCACCCACACTGGAGTGCAACTGTGTGATTGTTGCTTATTGCAACACCTGCATTTTGGGTTCAAGCGATTGTGCTGCTATGCCATTCATGTAGGTGGGGTTTCAGGTGTTTTAACCAGCATGTCCAGATAATTTTTTACTTTTTTTTAACCTCAAATCTGTCTTCATTTGATTTCCACAAATAAGCCACAAGGAAAAAAAATTACAAAACGCTGCACCCCTTTGCTTGTCATTTTGGCGCTGCGTTATAGACAGAATTCTGTGTTGCGTCCCTATTTGAATGTAGGTGCTGCCGAACCGAGCACATGCCATACCCGCCTCAGCTTTTATATGTTTTTCTGTTTATATGTTTCTCATACGGAGGGGGCTTTGCTCTGTGTCTTTTGAGGGCAGTCTCGAACCTGTGACCTCAGGATCCGCCCACCTTAGCGTTCTCAGTGCTGTGATTACAGGCTTTAGCAGCGGAGCCCAAAGCAAGTATTGTTTCAGTTTTAAAGACGGGGTTTCACCACGTTGGTCGTGCGGATCTGGAACCTGCAACTTCTCATGATTCGCCCACCTTGGTTTTCGAGGCGCCTGTATGACAGTCTCTCGTGAGTCACCGTACCCAGCCGGCCGACTTTATTGTTAAAAAAGAAATCAGAGAGACTTGGGCGGGCGCTGTGACTCATGCCAGCTATCTTAGCACTTTGGGAGGCCGAGGTGGGCGGGTCACCTGAGGTCTCAAGTTTGAGATAAGCCTGGGCATCTCAATGAAAAAACACCTCACATAAAATAAAAGAAGAAAATGTAATCAGACAGATGAGTGTGTGCAATTGTAACAAAACGAGGTGCCGGCTGACTTTACCCCCCACCGTCTCACCTTTTTTTTAATGAAGTACTGTTTTCTTCTTGTCACCCAGGCTGGAGTGAAACAGTGGGATCTTTGTTTATTGCAACACCTGCCTTTTGGATTTAAGCGATTGTTGTGCAATGCCCTTCAAGTAGCTGGCATTGCAAGTATCCACACCACCACGTCCAGCTAACTTTCTATTTTTATTGTTTTGTACCTCAAATCTATCTTTATTTTATTTCCAATAACAACCACAATGAAAAAAAAATACGGACGCTGCACTCTTTTGCGTGTCATTTTTGCGCTGCGGCCACGCAAACCTTCTGTGTAGCGTCCCAATTTTAGTGTAGGTGCTGCCAAAGCGAGCACATGCCATACCCAACTTAGCTTTTACATGATTTTATATTTTTTATCAGGAGAGGCTGAGCTGTGTCTTTCGAGGTCAGTCTTGAACCTGTGACCTCACGATTCGCCCTCCTTGGCATTCCAAAGTGCTGCGATTACAAGTGTGAGCTGCCTAGCCCAACCCAAGTTTTGTTACCGTTTTAAAGATGGGGTTTCACCAGGTTGGTCGGGCCGCTCTCGAACCGGCAACCTCGAGTGATCCGCCCGCATTTGTCTTCGAAGCGCCTGGAAGACAGACTCCCGTGAGCCACGGTGCCCGTCCGGTCAACTGTATTGTTAAAAAAGAAATCAGAGAGACTTGGCCGGGCGCTGTGACTTACGCCAACAATTTTAGCACTTTGAAAGGCCTAGGTGGGCGGGTCACCTGCGGCTACTAATTTGAGGTCACTCTGGGCATCTTTTTGAAAACCCACCTCCCAGGTCGGGCGCGGTGGCTCAAGCCATTAATCCCAGGATTTTGGGAGGCCGAGGCAGGTGGATCACGAGGTCAAAAGATCAAGACCAGCCTGGTCAACATGGTGAAACCCCGTCTCTACTAAAAATACAAAAAATTAGCTGGGCATGATAGCGAGTGCCTGTAATCCGAGCTACTCAGGAGGCTGAGGCAGTATAATTGCCTGAACCCAGGAGGCGGAGGTTGCGGTGAGCCGAGATCACGCCATTGCACTCCAGCTTGGGTAACAAGAGCGAAACTCCGTCTCAAAAAAAAAAAAAAAAAAAAGAAAAAAAAGAAAACCCACCTCCCTTAAAAAAGAAGAAAAAAAAAAAAAAAGAAAAGAAATCGGACAGATCAGTGTGCACAATTGTAACAAAACGATGTGCCGGGTTACTCCAACCCCCAGTCCGCCTTTCTTTATGACCTACTGTTTTCCTCTTGTCATTCAGGCTAGAGTGCAACAGTGCGATCTTGGCTTATTGCATCACCTGCCTTTTGGGTTCAAGCGATTGTCCTGCCCGTGCCCTTTAAGTAGTTGGGATTGCAGGTGTCAACCACACCATCACGTCCAGCGGACATTCTATTTTTTATGTACCTCAAATCTATCTCTATTTGATTTCTACAATACAGTCACAATGTCAAAAAAAAAAAAAAATACGGAACGCTGCATTTTTTTGCGTGTTATCCTTGCGCTGCGGCCAGGTCAGCCTTCTGTGTAGCGTCTGAATTTTATTATAGGAGCTGCCGAAGCGAGCGCGTGCTATTTCTGGCTTAACTTTTTTAAGTATCAGTCCTCTGCTTCTTGCTAGGAAGGCTCCACCCTTCTTTCCTAGTGACAGTGAGAGCCTGGATGACCCCTGCCTGAGGCATTTTTAACTGCAGGGAGTCTCCTTTTTGAATGTAATAGTGGCGCTTGATTTGCACAACAGGTTTAGCCGGAGAAGGGGGGCAGGGGCAGTTCATTAAGTACAAGATAGTCTGTTCTCCTACGACCTTCATAGCTCTAACAATATTGGTTCTGTTTCTTCCCGTGGGGGGTTACAGGGTTGTTGTCCGGACTGTGGGCTTTCTGGGGGCATATGAGTCCGGCCCCCCTCTCTTTTAGTCCAGTGGCCCTTCCATTAAATTGAACAGAGCCCTGTCACATTTTATCTGGATTCTCGTGCTTAGGATCATTCTATTCTCCCATCAACTGTGGGCATTTTTTCAATGTCCTATTTCTTGACAAAATGCACACTGATCACGCTGCAGGAAGAGGCAGGCAGACTGTGGGGCTTTCCGGGAACCCCCCTTTTTCCATACTCTTGGGGGCGTTCCTCTCATACCAGCAGCTATCAAGTCAGCCTTCCGTTGAGCCTGACGTTCCCTTTCCCTATGATTTTCCCTCTGGCTTACGGCCTCTTGGTTTACAAACGCCTGGTTAGCTACTTTCAATAACTGAAGTATTCATGCATGCAAATCCTCCCTGCTCTCTTAGCCATTTCGAAGGGTTTTACACTAACTGCAACCACGAGTCTATGTACAGAAATTGATCAAGGTGTTCTAGCTCGCCGTATATAACCTCATGCCTTACTTTTGAGTCAAGCGGCCTGTCTAGGGTCCCCTCTGGGGGCCAATCGACACTACATGCTTGCCAATCTTCCCTACATAAAACCCTTAATTTCTCTGGTGTCATAGTTACTTTATAATTTCCACTAAATCCCTTCTTGAAATTTTTCAGCATGGTTTCTGAAGGGGAGGAATGGCTATGGAAGTGAGCCATATTAACAATTCAAAGAAACAATTCCCACACTTAGGAGAGTGTTAGCTCACTTACAGCAGTTCCCACCTAGAAAAAGGCAGCATGGAGCTCTTTTCAGTTTACATTCACTTCAATCCTTTTACAATGCCCAGAGGCTTCTTCACTCAGCCTATGTGACTGCTTCTAATTTTTACAAATTGTTTGACGACACAGACACACATCCAAACACACAGACACACATCCGAATGCTCTCCTTCCAACACAGAGCTACCTTCCAACTTGCCAATCTGGCGCCCATGGGTGATTAGGCCACGCTTCCACCAAACACGGGATGAGCCACTTTCCCAAGTTCTGTCTTACCAAATTCAGTTGTCCGGACTTCCCCAAATGCTCGTTGCTCCTCGGTGTTCAGCCACTGGGTGGATCCATACTGCAGGGCCCCCTGCTCCGCTCTGGCGAGGCTTTTCCACCGGGCAAATACCTGCCCGGGAGCCCGCTCAGGATGCGTCACCCCAAGGGAGCCAGAGTCTCCACGAAGGGCTGCTCCACAGGGCTTGGCAAACCACCTAAGGGACTTTTTCCCGCCATCTGCTACCCGAGACTCGCTTCCCGGCCAATGCACCAAATATGTAGCAGGAGCGGCCGCGGGAAATGGATCTCTCAGACACCGAATAAAGGAGGAAGAAGCTTATTCAGCCAGGAGCAAGGTGGCATAGTTGCCTAACAGCCAAGCTCCCCAAACAGAGGAGGGTTCCTTCTTCACATAGACTTATACTTTAGATGTTACACGTGGAAGAATCTTAGGTTTATAGCTTAACATATGAAAAGGATCTCGGTTTACAGTCTCAGGAATTACATATGAAAAGGGTTTTGGTTTACAGTCTTAGGAATTACATATGAAAAGGATCTCGGATTACAGTCTCAGGAATTACATATGAAAAGGGTTTCGGTTTACAGTCTTAGGAATGAAAAGGGGAAGTTTACAGTCTTAGGAAAAAAAGGGGAAGTTTATCTGAGTTGCCTGGGTCTCCCTCTTCACCGGAACTGAAGCTGGAGCTGCAGCCTGGATCTTGGTTTGATCCTTGGTCTTGGCCTTGACCTTTGGCCGCCAAAGCCTGAGCCCCTTGGCAATGCGTGCATGAGCTCTCTTCCCAAGCTTGGGGGGCGGGCAATGCAGGCAAGTCGATGGAGCTTGCAGCTGACACACTTTGGGATCTTGGGCTTAACCTCCTTGGGCTTTACGAGGGCCTTGCTAGCCTCGGCACGTGCACTCATGGCCTTGGCATTGTTGGCCTGCATCTTTTTTAGGCCCTTCTTGTTGTGCTTTTTGGCATAGCGCATGTTCCTCGGGATCTTAGGATCCACCCCCTTAAGAGATTTGTATCATTGTGATCGGGGTTTCCTGATACCATTTCTGTGCCATTTTCGGGACTGGTTGTGTGTGGTGTGGTTCTTGGACTTGGCCATGTCTGCACCTAAGCCACAGTTCCCAAAGCACCTAGGATCGAAAGAGAAAGGAGCCACAGTGCAGCACGGGAAATAGGGTCAACAGCGCCGGAAAGTACTACTCGATTCAGGATTTTTTTTACCTAGGACCTCAGATTTATTCCTTGTTTTTATTTTGGGAAAGGTTTATATTTTTAGTATTAGTCTTTTAAAGCAGACACAGATTTGTTCAGACTAAAGCTCATTTTAAGAGTACACAGAAATTTTGAACAATACAGAATAATAAAGATTAAGAGTTAAGTTTCTTTTACAGTAAACTGATAATCCAAGTTAATTATATTTGTAGGCTGAAGTACTTACCACTGCAAAAGCAAATACATACAGTTCAGAGTATAAACTCAACAGTGGAAATCTATAGTTGTACTTTTCTTTCTATTACATCAGAATAATTAGCGTAGTATGTGCAGACAACTTGCATTTATATAAATTAAACAGTATTTTACATGATAGTATTTATACAATAGTATGGATATAAGGCCACAATATTTTCTTCAAATCCTTTAAGGCCATTTGAATATTGTTATTCATACTGTTAAAATATGAAGTCTTAACTGAATTATGGCTATAGACAATTTTTAAAAATCTTACATTGTGACTAGTACATTAAAAATATTTATAATTAGATATATCTATATCCAAAGAAAATTTACTACCAAATTGTTAACAGAAGACATTATCCTGACATGCTTATTAGTTTATCCAATATTGATAATTACAGGTAAGCATGATTTTAGTGTCATTTCAACCTAAATTGAAATGCTGCTATTACAGGACAAATAAGCAAGGGCAATGTGGCCACTGAAAAACCACAATAGCTCTTGTTAGCTTTGTTGCAAGCTCAAATATATTCCACTATGTGAACAAAATCAGATTCCAATTACTCATCTAAAAGTGCTGGCTGGGCGTGGTTGCTCACACCTATAATCCCAGCACTTTGGGAGGATGAGGCAGGTGGATCATGAGGTTAAGAGATCGAGACCATCCTGTTCAACAAGGTGAAACCCCGTCTGTACTAAAAATAAAAAAAAAATAGCTGGGCATGGTGGTGTACGCCTGTAGACCAAGCTACTTGGGAGGCCGAAGCCGAAGAATTGCGTGAACCCAGAAGGCAGAGGTTGCGGTTAGCAGAGATCGCGCCATTGCACTCCAGTCTGGGTAACACGAGCGAAACTCCATCTCAGAACAAAAGAAGTGCTTATAGACATTTTCAGTTGTGTTTCAGCTTAGATCTCCAATAACAAGAATAGAAGATGACAGCAGCAGAGATGAAAAAGAAAGCTTATTAAATTCTGTTGAGAATATTTTCTCCTTTTATGTAATGCTCATATTTCTCATGCTGAGAGTAGCTGTGCACTTTGAGTGTTATTCTTTGAGGGGAAAGTTTTCTGGCTGACTTGATCAATCTTTATTTTTTATTTATTTTTATTTCTTGAGACGGAGTTTTGCTCTTGTTACCCAGGCTGGAGTGCAGTGGTGCCATCGCGGCTCACTGCAACCTCCGCTTCCTGGGCTCAGACAATTCTCCTGCCTCAGCCTCTTGAGTAGCAGGGATTACAGACACGTGTCACCATGCCCAGCTAATTTGTTTTTTGTATTTTTAGTAGAGACGGGGTTTCACCATATTTACCAGGGTGGTCTCGATCCCTTGACCTCGTGATACACCCGCCTCAGACTCCCAAAGTGCTGGGATGACAGGCATAAGCCACCGGGCCCGGCCCTTCAGATCCGTTTTTTAAATATTTTCTAGGATGGGAGCGGTGGCTCACGCCTATAATCCCAGCACTTTGGGAGGCTGAGGCGGGTGGATCACGAGGTCAAGAGATCGAGACCATTCTGGTCAACATGGTGAAACCCCGTCTCTACTAAAAATACAAAAATTAACTTGGCATGGTGTTGCGCGCCTTAGTCCCAGCTACTCGGGAGGCTGAGGCCGGAGAATTGCTTGAATCCAGGAGGCAGAGGTTGTGCCATTGCACTCCAGCCTGGGTAACAACAGCGAAGCTCCATCTCAAAATAAATAAATAAATAAACAGACAGACAAACAGATAGATAGATAAATTAGATTAGATAGATAGATAGATAAATAAATAAATAAATAAATAAATGTTTTCTACAAACAGGGTCTTTCATCACTTCGTTGCAATCCTCCTGACCCGGCGTCTCAAAGTTTTAGGATGATGGATAGGCTCGAGCCACACTGTGCCTGGCCTTCGGGGACTGATTCGCGACCACAACTGATGTGCTAATATTTTTTTCTTTTTTCCATTCTTCTCTTTTTGAGACAGAGTCTCGCTCTTTGCCAGGCTAAGGGAGGTGCATCGCTTTGGAAGCAGCAGCCGTGCCGCCTTCTAGAGCCCCATTCAAATGCAGAAAGCCCTGTTTCCCTTCTGGAGTCAGAGGTGATGGCTCCCATGGCCTCGGGCTCCCCTCCATTTATTCGGAAACTTTTGCAGATGCCGCCCCACAAGAAGGCTGGCTGTGGCTGGGGGTTGGGGGATGCGGTGGGGCCGGAAGAGTCTCCTTTTCTTCTGCTTCAGCCTTCAGTAGCTGGAATGACAGAAGGGCACTACCATGCCCGGCTGCTTTTTCTATTTTCAGGAGGGATGGGGTTTCGCTATGTTGGTCAGGCTGGCCTCGAACCCCTGACCTCAAGTGATCTGCCCTCCTGGGTCTCCCAAAGTGCTGGGATGACAGGCATGAGCCACCAGGACTTCACCCTTGAAGAGGAAACACGAGGGCTGGGTGCGGTGGCTCACGCCTGTCATCCTAGCACTTTGGGAGGCCCAGGAGGGAGGATCACTTGAGGTCAGGAGTTCGAGGCATGCCTGGCCAACGTGATGAAACCCCATCTTTACTAAACGTACAAACGATTAGCCAGGTGTGATGGTGGACACCTGTGATCCCAGCAACCTGGGAGGCTGAAGCGGGCAGTCAGGCAGGCAGTCAGGCAGGAGAATTCCTTGAACCTGGGTAGCGGAGGTTGCCCTGAGCTGAGATTATGCCGTTGCACTCCAGCCTGGGTGACAGGGGTGAGACTCTGTCTCGGGGTGGGGTGGGGGGGAAGAGCAATCTCTCACCCTGCCACCTTTCACTACAGCCAGCCCTTCCTTAGGCTCTGAATGATGTGTCATTTCGGACATAGGTTGACTACATTTATCCCCTCTGTCCGTTATCGACTCAGTAAAGTAACTTGGACTTTGTGTCACCCCATCCTGAAGACGGATGTGTGGAATCCCACTGGGAGGGAGGGGATAAACGGATCGGGGTACCTGGTGACCTGGACCTGCCTGGGGAGACTGTCACCCTTCGCTGCTCACGAAAAGGTCAGGTAGGGGCAGAGAGAGAGAGCTTTCCCTTTGGCCCTTTGAAGGTTAGCCTGAAATTGTCAACTCGTCAGAGACAGATGAATCAGAGAACAGGCCAGACACGTTTTATTTCTGCGACCCCTGCAGAACGAAGGCCCCCGGGATGAATTAGGTTCCACAGGGTGTATCTTCTCTGACTGCAGGTCCTAAGACCTTTGGTTCTGGGGGAGGGGGAGGGCCCTGCCTCTTCCACGAAAAGGAAAGAGCGCATGCTTAGAGAGGCCCAGAGGAATCTAGACAGACAGACGGGCCCTGCTGGGCTTCCCCACTCGGTGTAGGATTTGGGGAGGTCGAGGCCAGGCTCCCACTTGGGTGAAAGGAACATGTTTCAGACTTTTCTCTCTGTCACTCGTGGCGTCTATACTTCTCGTATTTCCCTGACAAACTCCTCAACTTAAAAATAAACGGTTAAGGAAAACCTTACCTAGCGAAACCGATCGTGGAGGCACTAAGGAAGAAAGCTCATTACCGCGGCAGACATTTCTAGACATAGGACCTATCGCGGTGTGTTCGTGTGCATGGTTTCTTTTTTTATATATGTAGACACTCGTTTATTTTTATCATTTAGTACCATAAAATATACAGAAGTCTATTATAAACAGTTAACATTTATCAAAAGTTACACACACAAGCACAGTACATGGTGCCATTCAGTCAAGAGAAACGTAAACAAATGTGAAGGTGCAGCATTAAGTCATAACCACACAGACTGATGGGAGCGCACTGTGCCACTGGAGTAATTCCGCTACCTCTCCTGCTGCTCTGGCCGTGAGTTCGTTCGAGAGTGTTCACTTCAAATGCCATGTGACACTAGCCATCTCTGCGGAGCACCGGTCTCTCCTGTAGATTGCATATCACAGTGAAGTGTGATCTCTCGTGGTTTTCCCTGATTTTTCATGCTTAGTGCAACAGTGTAAACCTGAAGAACACAATGGGATGCATACGAAGTGCCACTGGTGATGCTGGACATGCTCCCAAGAAGCAGAAAAACGTCTTGGCAGTACAAGCAAATGGCGGATTGATTGACATGTGCTGTAGACAGAGGCCTGCAGCTGCAGTTGCCCACCATTTCAAGATACATGATCCAGCCCTCTGTGCCTTCACTGAGAACTGCAATTTTCAGTTGTTCCTACCGTGGCATCTTGGAAATCCCCTCCCCCCTCCTTTTTTTTTTTTGAGACGGAGTTTCTCTGTTGTTACCAAGACTGGAATGCAGCAATGGCACAATCTCGGCTCACCGCAACCTCCGCCTTCTGGGTTCAAGCAATTCTCCCGCCTCAGCCTCTCGAGTAGGTGGGACTACAGGCTTGCGCCACCATGCCCAGCTAATTTTTGTACTTTTGGTAGAGACAGGGTTTCACCTCATTTACCAGGATGGTCTCGATCTCTTGACCTCGTGATCCACCCACCTCAGCCTTTCAAAGTGCTGAAATTATAGGCGTGAGCCACCACGCCCCGCCTCGTGTGAGTGATTTCTAAAACATGGCCACTGTATCACTACTGGGCTGGGACGGCAGTGATGTTCTCATGATGAGATGGTGGGTGGATCACAAGAGGTGGAGAGCTCGAGACCAGCCAGGGCAACGTGGAGAAACCTCGTCTCTACTAAACATACAAAATTAACCCGGCACGGTGGTACGTTCCTGTCGTCCCAAGCTACTTGGGAGGCTGAGTTCAGGAGAATCACTGGAACCCAGGAGGCGGAGGTTTTGGTGAGCCGAGATCCTGCCACTGCACTCCAGCCTGGGCGACGAGAGCGGAACTTTGTGGGGGTGGGGGAAGAAATGCGATGTTTGGGAGTGCAAACTTGACCCCAGGATGGGAGGGAGCGTGCTGCAAGCTGTCTTCATCTCCCCGTGAAATCCACGCTGTCTCCAGGAGTGTGGATTTCACAAAACTTCGCTTTCCTATAACGGGTATTGCCACTCTGAGGTGGTGGGTCTGGAGTCCACTCGGAAACCCTATGGAATGGACTTCCATCTTAGATAGGTCCCTTCTAGCCTCCGTCCACACGCCCCCGCCCCTGGTCTCCTCTTCCTTCTCTCTAGGGGAATGGAAGTTCCAGACGAACCCACCGGCGGGTGCCTAGGCCGTGTCCCCTGGGGGCTCTGGTCGACTAGTTGCAGGCGAGCGTCACCCGAGAGGACTCCCTGGGCCCAGAAACGACCCGGTCCGAGAGGGATCGGGGAGAGGCCGGTGACGCGGCGTGCCTGATCCGCCCCCATCCCCCAACCTCCACCCCGACCTAGGGCGATCCAGCGTTCCGTTCTTTTCCGTGCTGACGCCTACAAGCATCAGTTGTCTTCGGTCATCACCTAGCGGCCACTGTAATGGAAATTCGAGGTGGCGCGGAGGGAGGTCTGCCCGAGGACTTCACAGAGCCTGGGGCAACCGGTTTCTCTTCCTCCCATCTGGAGGCCCCTCCCTCTCTCTCCCTCGTTGCCCGGGGAACCTCCGCCCTGGTGTGGGCCCTATTGTACTTTTATCGGTACTTTGTGTTTCTTTGTTTGTTTGTTGGTGTCTTTCCTGCGCATAGACCCTTCCACCTGGGCTTTATGAGGAGTTGGTTTATTTTTTAAGCCCCCCCGCCACCCCTTTACTCCAAGTCAATGAGTCTGTGAGGTGGGTTTCCCCCAACACCGCGCCTCCCACCACCCTGCGTGGAAATGTTCTGGAGCCAGCCGGGTGGGCCTCCATCGTCTCTCCCCTCCCTCTACTTTTTGCCGGTTGACATTTGCATGGGTGATGGCCAGGCCTCACCTCACTCAGTGGCCACTGTTTTTAAAGATGGGGGTGGGGGTGGGGCATGATCCCACTTCCCCAGAGACAGCTGGGGGCGATGGTACAGTCTTTGCTCCGCGTGGGCAAGCGGGTGGGTGGGCTGGACTGTAGTGGGGCTTTTTCACCTCTTCACTCCTCAGGCGTTCTTCCCTCCCTCCCTAGGAAAGCTTCATCTTGGCTGGGTCTCTCAATTAGCTTTTATCATGGTGTCTTATTTTCTCCTTCCTCGGGCCAGCATATTTGCAACACTAGAAGGGCATCGTGGCGCCACGCTGGGCCGTAGCAGTATTTGCCCAAAATAGAAACGCTGTCTAAAAAGTGATAATTTTCTCCTTTAAGATGACCGGAGGCGATGCCTTGGCACGGAATTCCAGGAAGGCGTATCTTTTCCACGGGACGTGTTAGCTTCTGTTTTTCTCCTGTCGTTGACTAGCGCTTTTGTGGATTTCTCGACGTCTAGCGACAGCCGGTTAATGTAAACTGTACTTCATAATGTGATAACCTGCTTTTTGCCAGTTAAAACTAACTCTCTCTTTCTCAGGCTAAACGCTGTTCAGGCTTTATGTTAGCTTCCTGTGCTGGGCAGACTCCATCTTACCTTCTACATTTTAGTGATTTTCCCACCATTCAGTATGTAACCAGAGTATGTAGCTGGGGCGTGCTGACACTGGGCACCTTCAGGAATGCATTTGTTGATAAGAGGCTGAGTTAAGTGGTACCAGCGGAGCCTGGGAATGTGGGTAGGTGCCGTCCAGTGCCCAGAGCCCCCATTACCTATATAAGTTGTATGTCTTCTGTGACAACTTTACCCCTCGCACCTGGTACTGTTTTATTTCTCTTGTACTAGCTTATCTTTGAACTTTTTGCTTACTCTGCTTTTGTGAAAAATTTTCTTCAGCTAAGTTCCCCCTCCCTTTTAAAACTAGGGTATAAAAGACCACCGAACATTTTGTTAGGGGCCGAGAGAATTTTGGGCATCAGCCACCTCTCGATCGCTGGCATAATAAAGGACTCAATTCAATCTCACAGTGTGGTGCATTTTTTGACTCTCTCGGGTACAACAATAAGGTCTTTCTTTCTTTCTTTTTTCTTTCTCCTCCTCCTCATCCTCCTTCTTCTTTTTCTTCTTCTTCTTCTTCTTCTTCTTCTTCTTCTTCTTCTTCTTCTTCTTCTTCTTCTTCTTCTTCTTCTTTCCTCTCTCTCTCCACAACCTCTCTTTTATTCTCTTCCCCCCTCCTTTCCCCCCTTTTTCTCTCTCCCCCATCCCTCTCCCTCTCCCTCTATTTCTTTTTAATATAAGCTCAGGTAGATCTAATCCAATCCATTCCCAAGGCCTCAATTCTTTACTTTAGGAATCTCGGATTTGATCTCCATACAGAATCCTGTACAGAAGTGGCGAGTTGATTTCTGGACTTGGAGACCTCATAGATGTTACACATTGATAAAGATTCAGGCCTTGCACGGTGTCTCATGTCTGTCATCGAAGCACTTTGGGAGGCCGAGGTGGGTGGAT